>JALLBJ010000015.1:0-97302 GCA_036940105.1 Skeletonema potamos
CAGCAGCCACCTGCCTCCTTCTTTCCGCCGCAGTCCTCTTGTCGGACCACCAGTTGTTCGTCAAGTCCATCGGTGCCGTCAACATACGCGGCGGTGCCGCAATCGACGACAGAATTGCAAAAAATAATCATATCTTTGATTTACACAACGGTCGCCGTATTCAACTAAACTCGTGTAATTGCATCAGCAAGATCAACTCCGATTGCCATATAATTCCTGAATGCCAGGCGAGCTCCGATGCATGCATCAATCCAAAGGGCAAGAATAAATGCAATGAAAGTGGCAATTATATCTGGCAGGCCCAATCGACACCTCCGCCCACGCCGGCGCCGGCTCCAACTCAACCACCAGCTCCTTCATCCTCTTGTGGTAAATGTGTCGTTGATAGTTCGAAGCCTTGCTCTGCTCCAACCGAATGTCCTTTGTTGTCTTCCCCAGGAACATGCTCTGCACCAAGCCCTCAGCCCACCAATGGCATGGAGTGCACTCAAGATAGTCAGTGTAAACCAATCACCGGCAATCCAAGTAGCAGAGGAAGTTGTAGCGGGGTTTTTACTACAAATACAGTGTGCGATACGACGTGGACATGCCCACCTACTCCTTCGCCTGTAACTCAGACGCTTCCGGTAAGAAAACGTCTTGTTTGCTTGCTTTGTTGTTTTGAGTACAAGTTATGTGAAGACTATTCTTCGTCAGCATGGCTAACATCTACATACTTTTGTTTCAACTCATTTCCTCAAAAATGTCGAAATAATTTAGCCCACTTCTCCCCCGACGTCCAATCCGACTGATGCAGTAACTCCGCCACCTACGCCTTCACCAACTGCACCTCCGTCACCTCAACCAACACCTAATCCGACTGAACCAATACAAACCTACTGTGGATGTCCGGAATGCACTTCAACAATCTGGAACGCTCAAGCTTGTAGAGCTGACCTCGATGGATGTTACACCTGCGGTAGCAGAATTGACTATTTAAAGGGACTAGGTCAAACAGAGGCACAGGCTTGTACAACTGTTTCAGATCAATTCTCTGATGGACCGTGCGGGCCAGTCTGCAACCCGAATGTGTGCAATGGTACACCGGAACCAACACATATTCCAACAAAAGTTCCAACGGCTCCTCCTTCACCTGGTCCTTCGACGAATCCTCCGACGCAACAATTCTTTTGTGGATGTCCGGAATGCACTTCAACAATCTGGAACGCTCAGGCTTGTAGAGCTGACCTCGGCGGATGCTACACCTGCGGTAGTAGGATTGACTATTTAAAGGGACTAGGTCAAACAGAGGTACAGGCTTGTACAACTGTGTCGAATCAGTTCTCAAACGGGCCGTGCGGGCCAGTGTGCAACCCATCGGTTTGTAATGAACTTGTACTGGATGAACCTGATCCCAACAAACTGACTTGGAGTGATGAATTTAATGTGGATGGGGCTCCAGATTCAACCAAGTGGGATTATGATTTGGGTGATGGTTGCGATAAAGGCATATGTGGTTGGGGTAACAATGAGCTCCAAGTTTATACCGCTTCTCCAAATAATGTTTTAGTTGGAAATGGTGTGCTCCGTATCAGTGCAAAGAAGGCCAATGGAGAATACACCTCTACACGAATGGTGTCGCGTGGCAAAAAAGCCTTTCGATATGGTCGTATCCGTCTCCGCGCTAGATTGGCAGGGTGTACCGCTAAGGGTACGTGGCCAGCACTTTGGATGCTTCCTGAATCATGGGTATATGGTGGCTGGCCTAACAGTGGCGAAATCGACATAATGGAAGCTGTTGGATATGAAGAGAATATGTTCCATGGAAGTGTCCACACAAGTGCTTATAATCATGCGATTGGCACCCAAAAGACTGGGTCGGTTAGTAAACCTGAAGCCGATTGGCACGTCTTTGAGATAGATTGGCAAGCTGATAAAATTCGTTTTGCGGTGGATAATCAAGTCTACTTTGTGTTTGCCCCTGACGATATTAGCGATTCTACAAAGTGGCCGTTCAACCAAGACTTTCATTTGCTGTTGAACATTGCTGTGGGAGGAAATTGGGGTGGATTAAATGGAGTTGATGCACCGGCTTTCGAAGATGCCGATGGGCAATACATCGAGGTAGATTGGGTGAGGGCTTACAGTAGTTAGATATCGTACTGTTAGATATAAAAGTATTTGAGGCTTTGAGAACCTAACAATAATTGGTTCCATGGGATTTACAAGTTTTCTCAGCTTCTCTGCAGTTCAGTTGAAGTTGGCATGTGATGAAAAATAAATCTAAATAATGTAACGAACAATCTTTAATCTCTTTATTACATAGGAAACTAATCGCCCTCTTCAATAACTTGCAGTAGATTACTATCGTCTGTCTAATTCCCATCCTATTTAGAGTAGACTGTTTATACCCTCTAAGCGTCAAATCAAGAGGCTGGCTGCCGTGTGTGTCCGTTTTTGTTGTTGTACAAATCCAATAGAATTTGTGGACCCTTTCCTTCTAGCAATTCACCTTTTGATACCTTCATATGCTCGAATACCTCATCATAGGTTTTTACCTGCCCCAGAGCTACGCGAATACCAACATGATGAGGTCGAATCTCTGCCCATGAATTGATACCTGATGCCTCCATTATCTCGATACATGATTTGACTGTTTCTCGATGAAAGTTGGCCACACGAACTTGCTTCGAAGCCGGATCTAAGCCCCAAATGAGGTCAGGATTTTGTGTAGTAATGCCAGTAGGACAAGTGTTGGTGTTACATTTCAGAGCTTGGACTGAATACAGGAGCGAACACGCGAATGAAAAGCTTAGTATAGGGTCTCCCATTCATTAAAAAAGGATCAATTGAGAAGACTTACTGCATCCAAGACTGAACAGAAATGATCTTGCCGCATTACAAACATCAGCACCTAGAGCAAATGTCTTGTACCTGAAGAGGAGAATTAGACTGTAATGAGTCACAAGAGTATTGTTGTGTCCGAGACCATTCATAAAGCTTCATACTCACATCGAGAAACCTGAACAAACTTTGCCACTTCCAATTAAAGTGACTTTTGACTGAGATTTATCAACCGGATCACGGAGCCCGGCCCCCACTAGCATGGCATGAGCGTATGAGAGACCGAAGCTTAGCGGCATCCCGACGCTGTTGGAAAATTCTGGTGGCGCAGCACCAGTCCCTCCTTCCGTCCCATCAATCGTGATAAAGTCAGGAGCTTCTCCTGTTTCTGCAAATGCGCGCACAAGTGCTCCAAACTCCTCTGGGTGGCCCATACACAGTTTCATGCCGACGGGTTTGCCTTTGCTCAGATTCCGAAGCGTATTAATAAACTCACATAACTCATATGGATTCGTGAATGCCGAATGACGAGCGGGTGAGACGCAATCATGAGTTACAGGCCACCCTAAATTCCTCGCATCAGCTATCTCCTTTGTTATCTTCTCTTTGGGTAGCAAACCACCATGACCGGGCTTAGCTCCCTGAGAGAGTTTGATCTCAATCATCTTTGCATACTGTGCATTCTCTTCGAATAGATTGGGATCAAATACTCGAGATCCATTTGGGGCAAAGTAACCACAGCCAAAGTAGGCTGTGCCAATATTCCACACCAAGTCTCCTCCCCCCTCCTTATGGAATCTACTCATCGATCCCTCTCCCGTGTTATGATAAAAATTTCCGAGCCTAGCTCCACTACTGAGAGCGAGGATGGCTCGATCAGATAATGCCCCATAACTCATGGCCGAAATGTTCAACAACGAAGCTGAATAGGGTTGAGTAGTGGATTGATTGTGTTGCCCAATAATCACACGCTGCTCACCAATCTTGGTTGGGTACATACTATGATTAACCCACTCAAATCCCACAGCCGTAGCATCCCTCCTTGTGCCGAATGGCATTGTACATTCCATCCCCTTTGATCTCTCATAAACAATCGTTCGTTGGGCACGTGAGAAGGGCACCGCCTCATTATCACCTTCAACGAAATATTGTCGGATTTCTGGCCTAATCATTTCTAATAGATACCTCATATTTCCCAATACAGGAAAGTTACGCCGGATAGTTTGATTGGTCTGTTTGATATCATTTAAACCGACCATCCAATAGACTGCAGTGGTTGTGGCTAGACCAAGTGTGATGGCGGGATATCCTGCCATGGCCACGGCTGGGATGGAGAGAGCCAAACCATATCCGACTTTTCGGAAACTCTCGCGGCTCCAATGTTCAATCCAATCGGGTAATCCGGCCGAAACTGAGCGGACGAAGGATGATTGACCATGTGAGGAGAGCCTAGATGTGTTGCTGGTGTTGCTGCTATCCCCGCTCGAAGAAGTGGAGAGGAAAACTCGCGTAACGTTGATCGGAGTGATGAGATGCTGGTGTCGAGGAGCCTTCGTTGCAACCACGACGACTACATTTTGGTATCTACAACGGATCATCTTGGACGTTGATGCCCTCAGCATGGTGGTGGCTTTGCGCATTGCTTCGGGTGACCAAAAATATGAGGAGAAAAGATGGATTTTAATACTATTGACAAGACGACGCCGTGGTAGGAGAGAACCTCTCCCGTGATTCCGACTATTGTAGCGCTGTTTAGCTCTGCCCTCGGTGTATGAAGACCCTTCAAACGAGGTACTTATTACTTATGATTACAGTTGATGCAATTAATAGATCCTCACGGTCATAAATACTATGATTTAGTCATGTGCGTCGTTTTTGTCGAGTGAATCTTTGGTGTCAGAATAATGGCGGGAGGGACATCATACTCTTTAGGACTTCTCACATCAATGTAGGCTCACACGATGACGCATGCTTTCCTGAAGATCCCACCACCACAAAAAAAATAAACCATGAAGTTCAATCTCTTCGCCCTATCAACCGCAGCCGCACTAGCTGGCACGGACGCCTTTCTATCCTCCTCTCAACAGCCAAGGCAACAATCCTCCTCCTCCTCAGCTCTCTATAACTACTCCCCGTATAAATGGTCACCTGGTGGCACGGCAACATCATTCCCCCCATCACAATCATCCTTCACATCATCTGCCGTTTCCGCTCCTCCTGCCGGCTGTCCCTTCCATGCCAACTACGATGCCATCCGCGAAGAACTGAAATTAATTCTCGACAACCCCTCCTGGGATGATGGTTCCTTGGCACCCATCTTCATAAGACTTGCGTGGCATTCTAGCGGCACGTATGATGCAGCCACGGGCACGGGTGGCTCGAATGGAGCTGGTATGAGATTTCAAAATGAAGCGGCTGATCCGGAGAATGCAGGTTTGGCAGTGGCACGTGCATTTTTGGAACCAGTCAAGAGAAAGTTTCCTGAGATAAGCTATTCAGGTGAGTACACATGTAACATAATAATGATGTATTGTACTTTATATTATCGGTGTGAAAAAATACATATAGAGCTCACCATATCAAAACATCACAATCACAACAGATTTGTGGATATTGGCTGCATATGTCGGATTGGAGGCAACAGGCGGTCCGGTAATTCCTTTCCAACCAGGACGAGTCGATTATCCTGATGAGAGTTATTGGCAACATATGTCTTATGGACGTTTACCTGCCGCTGAGAAGTATTGCTGTCCTCATCTTGATGATAGCAATGTATCATCAAGCCTGGACGAGACAGGAAAAGTGAAGGGATGGGAGGGACTTTGTACCCATGTGCGCAATGAAGTGTTTTATCGTATGGGTTTCAACGATCAAGAAATCGTTGCTCTTTTGTGTGGAGGGCACGTTTATGGCAGATGTCACCCCAACGCTTCGGGATATGCTGGACCATGGGTGGAACATATGACGGAGTTCAGTAACGAGTATGCTACCGACATGATCGAGGATGAGTGGACGTTGGTTTCTCATGGAGATGATTGGCTGGATGCACAGGGTGCAGCAGAGTTGAGACCCGCGCCCGGCAATCGACAATTTGTCAATAAGAAGAAGTATGTGTTGGATGATGAACCGAATCAAATGATGCTGTTGTCGGACATGATATTGCTTTGGGATCCTAATTTTAGGACTTATTTGGAGATGTATGCCGCAGACGAAGAGAAGTTGAAGGTAGATTTTGGTGCAGCCTTCAAAAAGCTCACTGAGCTTGGGTGTGGATTTCCATAAGTTCAATTCAATTAAGAGCTTTCCAACATGATGCGACAAGCCAAATATTATGCAATCATTATCGTGGAAACGCTAGATATTGATTCAACAGATATTGATTCAACAGATCTTAAACAAAAATTAATTACCCTTTGCATCACTCTTACTGCCTAATGCAACAAGCGCCACGAGCAGAGTGGGAGGTACTTCTCAGGTTCATCGATTACAACCCTTTCGTCCTTATTCCCAAATCCAGTGGCAGCTAACGACACCAAACCAATAATACTGACGCCAGCTAGCCCCAATCCTACCGTACAGAAGGACTGCAAAGTAGCGGCAGTTCCACAAGCTCCGAAACCCTTCGCTCCCATGACACCGATTACAGCGACATCAACAACAGAAGTCACAGCTAGCCCTACCCGACTTCAAATCTGTTCGACAGTGAGGGCATGAGGGAGAATCGGTTCAAGCTGCCAAGCTACGTGGCTATTGCCGACTTCTTCGATATAAAGATTCCCATTCCAATCCATTGTCAACCTCCTTCCGTGCTCAGTGGAATGAATAAGGTATCCTCCTCCTTCTTGCGTGGAGAGACCAATTGTCCAGAGGTGCTTTTTCTCACTTACCACGATCGTATCATCCTCCTGAGAACCAAGATACTTGCCATGTTCCATGGAACGGATAGTATATTGTCCGATATCCTCATTGGTTGGTTCAATAATCCACTTCTCCCAAGCCTTGCGGTTTTTTGAAGTGAAAGGGAGTTCGTTGCTGCTCGATAATCTTTTGTCATGAGACGTCGCAGATATAAAGAAGTGGTTTCTGTGAGCTGGCTCAAGAAACCAAGCAGTGTCTTTTTCTTCTTTCTCATTTGTGTAGAGATCTTTACCTCTACAGGAAAGAAAACGGTGGTGCTCAACTGACTCAATTCTTAAACCTTCCAACTTTGGATGTGAAACGATCCGCCACTTTTCCCAAGTCCCTTCTTTGTTCTCCGTGGTAAATATCCGGCCGTCCGGTCCAGAGCAAAGGAATTTCTTGCTATGCGCCCACAAATTCATGATAAAGTGACCGCTAGATTCATCTCTAATGAAGCGCCACACCTCCCAGCCTTTCCAGTTCTGACTCGTGTAGATGTCTCCGCGGATGTTGCAACCCACACGACGATTATCGTTTGGGCTCGAGAGGAAGCAGAGCTCATGCCCTGACTTGTCCATGCAGGGGAGTGAAAAAGATAGATGCATGGTGCTTTTAGTTACTATGTTTATGGGACAAAAGAACCAGTGTAAGTAGGATGTTGTGAACGGGGAGAGAGGATCTTAGAGTTAACTTGATAGATTTTCACGATTGAGTTTGGAGCAATTTCCACGTGAATCGTGACACAGAAAAATGGACACATGCCATGGAGCGGCACGAAACGGGACACACTTCCTTGACACATTGTGCATTCCACCAGAAATGTGTGGGCGAGTTGAACATTTGTAAGGTTTATGGAGAGAGTGATGCTGATTACTAATACTGAGAATAAGAATGGAGTGTTTGTATGATGAGGATAAAAATGATGCATGTGACACTGAGGGTGTGTTATCATAATATTAGATATTCTCAGAAAGATAAATGTTAGAGATTTTACATTCTTAGCTTTTTGCTTGCAAGGTTCTATTTACAATAATAAAGAATGTCGAAACATCATCGTTGAGTCTATTACCTCACACCTGTACAAAACTAACACCTTCTTTGTCGATTCTTTTGTTGTCTCTCATTCCTCACCTCGATACACTCCATCAATGCGTCGATTGTCTATAACACCCGAGGAGTTACTTCACCAGATCGAACATCGATGCTACCAATTTTAGTTTGTTTCCCATCCTCTTGCAATGGTATACTAGCCGCCGCAGCACCCACCTCAATAAACGATCCCAACGCATTCTCAACCTCGTCATACTGCAAGCTTAACAAAAATGGATCATTCGTTTTTTTATTCCTACCCTGCATCCCCAATGTTGCCGTTGCATCCATATTTTCTAATGCAGAAATCAATCTTTTGTATGCAATTAATAATTCTCCTGCCTTTGGACCATCCTCACCACCACGAACTAATGTTAACATGTTCTTTCGTACACCATCGAGCGGTGGCTCACGTAGACATTGCTTTACGCCGACATAATTGTTGGATTGGGCTAGTGGTTTAAGCCGCATAGGTAATTGTGTTTGGAGGTTAGATAGAGAGCGGAGAGCAGTTGTGCTAGCGATTTTATTTGTGACATCAGCGTATGCTGTTTGGGGTGCTGAAGTGGTAGTCAAAGCTGCGATGATTGTGGATGAGATGGTTTCTACGGCATGCCGGCGTGATGGCATTTGCAACATCTGTTCTTTCGCAGGCGGTGATGGCTGTACATCACTGTCAATCTCATTACTTTTTAGCGGTGCCGCAAAGCTAACAACAAGCTGTGATGGATGGTGGCAAATCATCGTCTTGTGCATGGCTCTTGGCTTTGAGGTGAAAAAAGCGGAACACTCCAGAGACGAAGACAAAGAAGAGATGAGGAGGAGGCAGCAAAAGAGGAGAAGACCGAATGGACCCATCGGTGAGGGTATCCTTCGCCGTTGTACCATGCAACTTTTCATCATGGTGAGTGTCTGAGATTGTTGTTTCCCGCCATAGATAGATGGGAGTCTTCTTCGATGAGACCATATTGCATAGCTCCGCATACTAAGCCGGCCACAGAATCAACATAATGGTGATGTCAACCTCATCCTAAATATCAAGGATTAAAGGAACCATGGCCGAAGACGAATCACCCAACGAAGATTACTGTACCCGTGCCATCACAGGGGGCGATAATGCCACCCATCAAGCCATCTATATCTGTGATACTTGCCAGCTGTTGCCACAAAGTAAAGCTCCTCCTGCTGGTGATGGCAAAGATATGAAAGAACCGACAACTCAACCTCCTCTCCCATCGTGCATCTGTCAATCTTGCGCAGAAATATGCCATGTCGATCATGATGTATACTTTGTAGGAATGGGGCCGTGTACTTGTGATTGTCCGAATTTGGTCATTGTGGAACAAACGAAGGGACAAGAAGAACATTGTTGTGTGCTACAACATCGCTCTATTGAGGAGGCAAGGAAGTTAGGTTTTGATATCACCAATAACAAGGACGAGACACTAAAACAATTGAATATCCCTCTGCCGATGAAAGTTCCACCGAATTGTACTCTTCTGCTCTCTGCGGCATCGATATTATCAGAGAATGGGGACGACGGCATGTCAGACGATGGTGATAACAGCAATATATTATGCATCGAATGCAATACAACCATGGGAGGACACTCCTTTGGTGCGTTTGCTATTCCAACTCTGACGAATAATGAGACTATGTGTCAAAGTTTGATACGCCAGGCAGAAGTGTTGGTGGGTGAGAGTAAGGAAACATTTTGGATGCCCTGTATTGAGGATGAACAACAACAGAAGGGTTGGTGTGATTTGGAAATTCTTGCGAGAGATATTTATAAATATCATGTTGAATCTTACCGTCTGGACAACGGTAATATAGCTACTTCCTGTGGGGGAGCAGAATGGTGGGTACAATATAAACCTGTTGGTTCTCAGAAGGCGCCCGTTGATTTGCATTATGACAAAGACGAAGTTCTCGCTGAGAAATTTGGTTTAGGATCTTTCCCTACGTTGTCTACAGTAACATATCTCACAGGGAGGGATGATACAAATGTCTCAAATTGCAATAAAATCTCTGACAACGAACCAACCGTGATATTTTCACACACATACGATGATGACGAGGATAGACCAATTGAAATGATGCTGCTGAGTCATGCTGTTAGAGGGAAGCATATTGTATTCGACGGGCGATTACTCCACGGTGCTCCATCAAATGCCGCGTGGCAACCAAATTCCAAGCAGCCCAGTTCCTCTTCTCTTAGAGTGACATTCCTTGTAAATATTTGGTTGACTGGCAAACCTGCTGGAGTTGAAATTCTTCCCGAAGCAATTCGCTCCAAAGTCATTGCAGCAAACGATGGTGAAGAATCTAAAGTTACGGACGCGATGATCTCTGAATATAGGGAGAGACACGTGACTAGATATACAGTACCCAGATCAAATCACAAAAAGATTTTTCTCCCCTTTGTTAGTGCAGGTGCGACATGGATAGAGGAGAGGACACATGGCAGCAATGAAGAAACTGATAGCGATGACGAGGGCGAAGACGACAATGACGGAGGCGAGGAGCAGGAGGAAGAAGAGTTAGTTCTCGCCCTTCCACAATTTGCCACACCGGAATACATTCGTGATCAGCCAGATACAGCCTTGTTCACCTTTGAAGTTGGTGCTGCTAGACTCGTACGAGGAGATCAAGCAGCAGATGATGAAGCTGAGACAGAAGATTGCCGCTGGAGACTGTTAATTTCTTCAAACAAGGAACAAGCTGACAGTGATGATGATGATGATGAAGACTGAGTAGCCAATTCAAACACGATAACTAATACTTAATACTTACACAATAGGGAAACCATTACATAAGGCATAAGCTCCATTTATTCGGAGCTAGTAACAGCAGCAATCTTTGCTGTCAAGGATTTTATCTCTTTGTCAATCTCCTCTAAATGCTTTTTTGCTCGGCTGTCAGCAGCGGACTCAGATAATTTTTGCTTCTTCTCTTTGAGTGCCGACAATCGCAATTGTGAAGCCTTCAGGTGAATGCTAGACTTGATTCGTTCATGAGTGTGTCCTAGCATCGGAAGCATCTGTGAGGTTACATCATTGATCAATTCCAGCTTTTCCGAGTTGATCAAAACATCTAATTCATGGTCATCATCATATAGGTTGGATATCAAATACCAACCTCCTGGGATGCATGAGCTAATGGTACCAATACGGCCGCGGAACTCCCCTCCCGTAACCAGCACGCGTTTTCCTTCCACTGCCGATGCGCGAACACGAGTTTGGGGTACGACAATATTACTCACACGTACGTTTGTATCCGTCCTTCCAACACGACGAACTTTGGCAACTGGTTTATCTTTATGGACAGCAATTTTCACAGCTCCGGGCTTGACAAAAGATGGCATTGGGGTCTTTTTTTTTGTTTGGTAATGCGCTGCGATAGCGCCCTTATCAACCTTCCCATCATCAACAAAATGGCAATCACTCGATCGAAAGGTAGTCTTGACTGATTCATGATCTAGCAACCATCGCTAAAATGAATAGGAATATTGAAACAGAACTTCATTAGTACAAGTTGGAACGAACGGAGTGGTAAAGTCAACTTCATAATATGTACCTACCCCTCTCTCTTGGATTTCCGTAATTTTACCTGTGAGGCCTTTGTGAGGTCCATTCTTCACAACTGCTGTCACACCAATGAGAATGCTGCTATCATAAGGGTTAAAGTTAGGGTCGACAGGCGATGGCATCTCTTGCTCAGCTTTTTTATTATCATCTGCCTCATTTTCTGTTGAAGCTGCAGAAGGAGGAACGATGGGCTCATACTCAGCATGATTAAGCAACGCTGTTGGCAAATCCTTTGATAGAATAGCTTCTTCCCCCCTCATAACCCGTCCAGTTTTTCGATTGAATATCTCTATTCTTGTATCAGGTGATAAGTGCGACATTCCTGACAGAAGAAGTTCTACTTTGTTGTTATCCACTTTCTTTGGGTGGAGTATTATGGGAGCAGCTGTAACTGGAGCTTCCTCTATCTGATTGTTGTCATCATCGTTATCAGAAGAGTTAACTGTAGCGATTTGAGTATCTCCGCCAGGCTTTGCGTTGTCAGCAACATTTTCCATTTTGGGTTCTTCCGAAGTCTCTGTTAGGTCAACAACGGGATTGGTTGAAACTGGCTTTTTCTCAGATTCATCATCATAATTATCATCATGGTCGTCGTCGTCGTCCTCCTCCTCCTCATCATCAACTTCCATTCCCTCCTCCTCCTCCTCCTTCCCCTTCTCTTCGTCTTCTTTATCCTCTTCATTACCCTCCCAACTTTCCATATCATCACTACTTTCCATATCCTCTGCGTAATTAATTTGTTTCATCCGTTTGCGTAGGGATTTTTTTGGACTATCATCAGGCACTGCTGCTTCACCACAGTATTGCATGCCTGATAAAAAAGCTTCTTCCTCGTCGTCGTCATCTTCACTGTCACTGTACAATCGTTTACGTCGACTGCTCTTCTTGCGTCGAGTATCTTTGGGAGGACTACCTTTATCATCATCGTCGCCGTGGTCGTCGTCGTCTCTTTCATCATCATCATCATCATCATCACTATCATCTCTCGTTCGCTTCCCCCCTCCTTCACTACTACTACCTCCACCACCATCATCACCTTCTGTCACCACCTCAAACTGAGCAGGATCCAACGCCTTTACAATATCCGGATCCGATACCAAATACCACTCACCCGAAAAGGCATCATCTACTGTAGCCTTAACACCTACTACCTTAAAACGTTGTTTCCGTCCTGGTACTGCTACATCTAACCGAACCGTTGCACCAATATACTTTTTATGACCAAAATCTTTTTCCTCTCCCTCTTCTTCTTCTTCGGCATGAGCAGTAGCAGCAAATTGAATCACTTCAATTTCATCTGGTTGCATCAATCGAATATCCCCCCCCACCGACATTTTAAGGAAGATACCAACACGTCGTTCGGAGATGGTACATATCCTACCCTTGAATTCCCCCGATGTGATTTTTATGGTTGTACCCAGTTTGAGGAATCGGTCCTTGTCGTAGTTATGACTGTGTTCATCTGAGAGAATATCCGTCACGAGCCATCCCCCACGAATTCGATTGGAAAGTTCTTCGGGTATATTATTAGCCATGGTTTAGAAAGTATAGTGTTATGAGTATGTTGGTTGTGTGAGGTTGTGTGTTGTGTCTAAAAGTCGTTCATTTTTTCTTTCGATGGGGGGGGCGCGTGTCTTTCATGTCTGTAACCCTGTCGTGTCGTCTCCGGACGACACATTTGTTGTCTCTGGATATTTTGTGTTGTCCAACATATTTTTTGGTTTGTCCCAAAAAATGTCCGCGTGCATCGTTGGGCAGCAAGGAGCAGGAGCAAGGCCCGCTGTCCTCCGCATGTCCATGTCCCTCTCGCTCCAACATCCTACAATACCCAGAATCCAGCCAAATCTCATTCTGTGATAATATAGGAGAAGTATATAGTTTTGCAAGAGGATAGTATGACGTAGTAGGGAAGATGATTTCAACTTTGCAATCTGTATATATTGTTGATGGCGTTTTGAAGCCGAGCATAATAAATTTGCCGATAGATATATTATCGGCATCGGCACAAGGCGATATAGGTACCCCCCTCCCACGAAAAAATTAGAAATAATATACAACATGAAACCAAGGACAGGGACGAAGCCTCATACGACATCGGCCTCTTCATCAGCGATGTCTCTGCCACCCATCGTTCATGCCATCGGTAAGTACATATTTCTGCTTGTCGCTTGCTGGTATATTATGTCCATCACATCATCATATCATGTGTGCTGTTTTCTTTATCTTTGGTCATCATCTGACATCGAATCCACGTGTCAATCTCGTCATCATATATGTAGGCGGATCCATGGGAAGTGCATTGGCAATATTAACATTTTATCCGCTGGAGCGTGTGAGAGTCGAAATGCAATTACAACAGCAGCAGCAGAAAAAGAAAAAGAAGAGTCTTCCACGGAGTGAAAATAAGGGATGCAACAACGTACAAGTAGAAAACCCATCAGTATCAAATCATCCAAAAAAGTGCAATCAAGAGAGTAAAAGGTCAAAAGAAACCATCTTACAATGTCTTATTCGTCTACACAGGGAGAAGTCACTCTACCGAGGAGCAGCAAATATGGCAATAACGCTTTCGATATCGAACTTTGTCTTCTCCTATGCCTTGCAAGTGATGCGTAAAAGTTTGTCATCGTTTTCTCATCCTCACCATTCAAGTTCACCGCATCAAAGGCAACAACAGCGACACCACCACCACCACCAACAACAACAACAAGAAGAACAACGGCTTTTTCGGCTAAGAAAGTCACTTTCTTCCCTGTTGGCATCGACATTGGCAGGGGTGATCAATGTAGTATTAACGAATCCACTCTGGGTGGCGAGTTTGCGAATAATTGATGAGTCAAAATGCAGTCTTCGACAGAAGAGCAGTATTGAAGAAAACAACAACAACAACAACAACAACAACAACAACAACAACAACAACAACAGCAGCAATGCAGGTAACCTTCGTCACCACGAACGAAATTTATGGAATGTCATGCATCAAATTGCAAAAGAAGAGGGCCCTTTACAACTATGGAATGGTACCCTGACATCATTGCTCTTGGTATCAAATCCAATCATTCAACATTTTTTATATGAACAACTGCGTACGCGTTTGCTCTTGTTTCATAATCGGCATCGACACATGAAAGGGAGGAGTAACGAAAGAAGCACTGGCAGTAGACACGTGGTATCATCTTCATTGACTCCATTCGAAGCATTTCTGCTTGGTGCGATGTCAAAAATGGTGGCAACTGTTGTGACGTACCCTTTACAATTGGCACAAGTGCTTCTTCGTTTGCAAAGTAATGATAATGATACCGACAATGTTGGCAGATACTCAAAGAAAGAGGAAAATGAGCAAGCACCACCCAACACCAACAAGAACAACAACAGCAACACGAAAGCATATAAAGGAATGATAGATTGTCTCCACCAGCAATTCTCACAAGATGGTATTCGAGGATTATTTCAGGGAATGAATGCAAAATTGTTGAGTACAGTATTAACTGCGGCGTTTACATTCTTGTCATATGAGCAGACATTACTTCTTGTGGGGAAGGTGCATCAAGTTGCTCCTTGTGAACATCGATGGCCATTTATTCGTTTCCTTAATTCCCTTGAGAGATGTACAATGTGATGGAAGGATAAAACACAAATCCGCAGCGCTGAACCACTTATTGTGCAGCTTTTTATTGGAGACGGCAAGGGTGCAAGCTTCGACAAGTAATTTTGTCGTTACTTTAAAGGAGTGGCGGTTTGTTGGTGTAGTATTTGCTGACCGGGCTGGTGTAACCATCGACGGCGCAGGAGAAGCATTGCGTTTGCGTTTGTTGTTTTTTACCATTGTGGCGGAAGGCCGAACCTCAAATGTGCGATCCGCCTCTCGAGCAAATATGCTCCACGTGATTTCAGCTAAATAAAGGGTCCCGTCGCGGAGTGCACGGTTGGGTAGAAGAGGAGCAACGAATTTTTACTTTATGGCACTTTTATGGTGGAAATTGTGCCATGAAGTGGTGGCTTTCGTGGTGGCGGCCAAAAATCTTTGGCGGGCTTTTGTGTCGGGTATGTATTTGTATAATTCCTACGTACTGACGACAGGGTTCGCCAAGTTGCACCGGGCCGTATGAATGAGCAGGAATGATAGCAAAGAACTTTTCAAAAGAAGAAACAATTCATAACGTAAATAGCTAAATAATGGTGAGAGATAAAAGCAGTGTAGTTTTCACCTGTGCACAAAGTAACATGATTTAAGATTTTTTGTCATATAACCAAAATTGACCGTATTTCAAGAAGTGATGAGCTTGATTTGATGTTGATGGTGGAGAAACCAAATGCAAATGCAAATATATATGTTAGTGGTAGAAACGTTGCAAAAGACGACGACCAAGATTAATGTTCTCTATCACATTATTTGTAGGTAAGATGACAGCCCAAGCGGGTTGATCTTTTGTTACTCCTATCTCCTGTCACAAACAAATGTTATTTGGTCACTTGGTCACTAGCACCAGATAGATCACGGATGATGGACAGTGCTATATGCATATCTAAAACACATGGTGGCCCAATATGTGGCTACCCGCAACCCGCAAAGTTACTTCACTTCCTTGCTTTATTGGTACATAAAGTACATCAGCAGACCTCATTGACATGTGCAGGTTTTATTTGTTTTAGGGTTGATATATATTGTGTTGCCCATATATATTACTCCTACTTTTTCCATCACATTTATCGTACAGCCATTTTCTTTTCTTTTACTTTGTTTGCGAAATGTTATTGAGTACCATGTGTTGTTTGTATCCAATTTCGCCGTCCTAGTTAGTTTCCCTTCTTTCATGCCCACCACTACACCCATAATCATCTCAAGTCAAAAAAAAATCTTTCATATATGGTAGTCGATCATATTTCTCATGAAGATGGGACGTGAAGAATAGTATTACTATAATGCCTCAAGAAAAAATGACCGAGGACACCACAACTACCGCCACCTCCTTTTTTCCTACCTCGGCCACTGTGCCATTTCCTTTTGACTCACCCTACGACGTCCAACGGGATATGATGGATGCAATTTTAGCTTCCTTGCGTCAATGTCGAAATAATAATAATGATAATAATCCACACGACGATGATGAAGGCAACAACGATAGGATGGGTCGAAATAATGATGATGATGATATGTTGTCATCGAAAAAATGCAAGAATAATGAGAGGAGAGGTATTCGGAGGAGGGCACCAATTATAATGCTAGAAAGTCCAACAGGGACAGGAAAGTCCATGTCATTGGCATGTGCCTCCATGGCATGGTTGCGGTATTGCGAGCAGGCTGATTTGAATGATTTGCTCAAGATAAGAAGTTCAGCTACAACGACTACTACTGCAAATAATAGTACTGACATTTCACAAACGCAGCAGCAGAAATCATCTGCCAATCCAACGGCAGTATTAGCAACGAAGAAAAAGGTGTATGATTGGATAGAGGCGTGGCAACCTCCTACCAATAGTAACGAACTGCAAACAATTGTAACGCTACCTCCTCCACCACCAGCAGCATTGCCATCATCAGCGTCGTCGTCAACTAGTCAGTCAACACCATCTTCATTTTCGACAAGAAGTTATACAAATATTGTCAGCGCCACTAATATCGTCACACAACCAACGAAAATTGCAACTTTTGCCCTCCAAAATAGAGAAGCACTCAACAAGGAACTACAATCCATTCGTTCACGATTAGATCGATTATTAACTATTGCTCTTACAGCTGCTGCCAACAACGACAACAACAATAACAATTCTCTGAAAGAACAGGAACGAACACTCCGTGAAAATCTTGTTCGGAGTGGTGTCTCCTCTGCTTTACTCAAGGATCGTAAGAGGAAACGAAAGAGGAATAATATTAATGGTGTCCATTTCAATTCTTCTTCATTGAAACATCAAACGTGTGGTGGTGCGAATGATGTTACACATAATAGGAATACTAAGGAGGAGGAGGAGGAGTTTTTAGTGGACGAGTATCATTCTGATGGTGATGAAAGAAAACGACGTGGTGCTGATGATTTATCATCCGACAGTGATGATGATGATGATGATGATGATGACAATAAGGTTTTGAGTAATCTTGGTAAACATCAGCAGCAGCAACAACAACAACTGCCCTTGTCGGCAAGAGCATTGTTGGAAGGGAGTAATTTGGATGGATCGGGGTATCGATATGATGCTGAGAGGAATGCCATGATGCGAAAATGGGATAAGGACAATAACAATAACAACAACAACAACAACAACACTGGTAATACAAACAAGAGCAACGATTGTAATCCCGACCAAAACAGGACGGCAACAACATCAGTGGGAGGGGTAACTCCAGGCACAGGACTACGTAAAATCATCTACGCGGCACGGACACACTCCCAACTGTCACAATTCATTGGTGAATTACGACGTACTAAATGGGGTACGGATGTCAAAGTCGTTGCATTAGGATCACGAAGTCTTCTTTGTTGTAATGAGGATGTCATCTATGGATCGAAAACGAATAAGACGAATAGTCGGAGGAGTGAGGGGGATATTACAGAGTTGTGCTTGGATATGCAAAAGAACAAGAGTAGTATGTCGAGTAGTAGTACTGATGGTGAAACAACGAGGATGAACAAGGCTAATAATGGCGGATGTCCCTACCTCGTCTCACGTGATGCGATTTCTACGTTGGCAATGCATTCTATGGTACGACCATCAGATATAGAAGATATGGCAGGTTTAGGAAAGGCATCTCACGCTTGTTCCTATTACGCATCGAGGGAGGCGCTTGCGGCGGCAGAAGTTGTCGTTCTTCCATACAACACGCTGCTTTCTCCACAAGCACGTCAATCGGTCGGTCTGTCGATTACAAATGCTCTCATTGTGATTGATGAGGCGCATAATATCCCAGAAACGTTGCGTGCATTATCTTCTTGCAAGCTTTCGATGCAGGTGGCAGAAGCGGCATTGGCACAGCTACTTTCGTATACGCGAAAATATTCTGGACGATTGGCTGGAAGGAATTTATTCTACCTGGGACAAATTCGCAAGATTTTGTTAGCAATCATCAAGTATCTCAAATGTGGTTTATCCACTCAAGATGTTGATGGAGGATTGAAAAAAACAAATAGTCATAGATTACAGCGACAAAAGATGATAGCCGCTGTGGATTTGATGTTTACCTTGAAACTAGACAATATCAATCTCTTCTCCATCCTACGCTACCTGAAAAAAATCACGGCTATCTCAAAAGTTACTTGGTTTTGTCAATCACTCCGCGACAATAGCAACTTCCGATACTGTTCAGAAGGAACCCGAGACACAAAACGTGGAATTTTTGTCAAAGCATATCTCATCATTTTCCATATTTGAGACTTTTCTCGAAAAACTAACTGGTACCTCACGAGAGGGTAAGATCATTGTTGAATGGCCTTCTGAGGAATCATCTGCGGCGAGCAGTAGTAGTAGTAGTAGTAGCAGCAGCCCTACCTTGAGATTCGTACAAATCCATTCGGCATCACAACTTGACAATGTCGTCGAAGAAGCCCATGCTGTAATCTTGGCAGGGGGCACTCTCCGTCCGTTCTCGCATGTAGCCGCAGAGCTCTTTGGAGACGATGTCAATGTGATGCGTGCAGCATCTGAGGCCGAGGGACAATTGAGTCGGAATTTCGATATGCTTTCGTCGTCAAATTCGAATACACTTCGACCGCCGCCTCCCTCTTCGATGACTCAAATTACTCCAAGACTAACAACTTTCACTTGTGGCCACGTCATACCACCAAACAACGTTATAACCGCGTGTCTTTCCTCAGGACCAACCTCTGTGAAATTGGATTTTCGTCACTCGAATAGATCATCAAACCAAATGATAGATGAACTTGGCCGTGTAATTATGAATATGTGCAATGTTGTTCCGTCAGGCTTCGTCGTTTTCCTCCCAAGTTACAATTACGAAAGTCAAGTATTTCAGCGGTGGAGAGCTACTGGAATGTTGTCTCAAATTGACAGCAAGAAGCGAATCTTTCGTGAGCCCAAAAACTCGCGTGATGTCGAAGATGCCTTGGCGAGGTATTCGAGCGAGGCAAGCTCTCCTAGCAAGAAAGGAGCATTGCTCTTCTCCGTGATGGGGGGTAAAATGAGTGAGGGAATCAACTTTGCCAATGAAATGGCAAGATGTGTGTTAGTGGCCGGGCTTCCCTTTCCTGATGTTACTGACCCAGTCTTGAAAGAAAAGATGGAAAGTTTGGATAGAGAACTACGACAACGCGGAACGGGCATCAATGGGCAAGATTATTACCGAAACCTTTGCATGCGCACAGTGAATCAAAGTGTGGGGAGAGCCATTCGTCATTCGAACGACTATGCAGCGATTGTATTGTGTGACTATCGATATTCATCTGAGGCGAGGATTTGGCACGCCTTGCCACAATGGTTGAGAAAAGGCTGTGGTGCGCCACATAGTGAAGATGCAACCTTTGGAAAGGTTATGAAGAGCGTGCGCTCATTTTTCGCTGGAAGATAGATAGAGGTGGTGATCTATGATCATTGCAACGTAGATAATAGCTCAGGATTGCTACTTTTTGGTCTATATTGCTTATACTTTGCTCACTATTGGATCACCCCCTTTGACATCCTTCACTGCAAACCCCAACTCGGTAATCTTAGTCCGTAAGGAATCTGCCAATGCCCAATCTTTCGCATCCTTTGCTGCAGTCCTTTGAATCACAAGATCCATGACAATTTCTGGTATAGCTCCACCATTTACATCATCATCGTCTGTACCACCTATAGCACTATCGTCACCTTCCTTGACTTCTTGTGGTACCTCATAATATATTCCAAACACTTGATCCATCTGATTCAAAGCTTCTTGCACCCTAGCCAACCCCACCAAATCCAACGGAGGTTCTTCTTCATCCAAATTATCTTCTTCGGTATTACGTTTGGCCACACGTTTGAATTCCTTCTCTGCTGCCTTGACTATTGAGAAAAGACACGCCGATGCTCGTGGCATACTTAAATCATCTGCAATTGCTATTTCGAAATCGGCAAGCTCTTTTTCTACAGTGACTACAATGTCACTGCTGCTGCTGCTATTGTAGTTGGATGAAGGTGATGACGACTTCAAGGCATCTCCAATCATCACCTGTATCCTATCCAATCGTTTCAACGCACCCTTAGCAGCACCCAATGCCGCCTCTGTAAAACTTAATGGATTCCTATATTGAGAACTTACCACCAAATACCGATAGGCACGTATATCCTCATCAGTGGGACATGCTCTACGCAATGTTAAGAAATTACCCTTGGACTTGGACATTTTTTCATCCCCAATATTTACAAAGCCATTATGGACCCAACAATTACAGAACGGCGCACAATTGGCACCCTCACTTTGTGCTATTTCATTTTCATGGTGAGGGAATTTCAAATCAATCCCACCCGCATGTAAGTCGATTGTTGGTCCCAAGTATTTTCGTGCCATGGCCGAACATTCAAGATGCCAACCTGGCCGTCCTTTTCCAATGTGTCTAGTTTGTACTACCTTTTCATCATCAAGTGTGGTTACTACCTCCACAATAGGATCCCAAATGGCATCGTCTCGATCAAACTCTGGCTTGTACGCCTTCCATAAACAAAAATCACGTACCCCTTCTTTTTCTGCATCATATTCATCTGCATCCAAATTCACCATCATTCCACCATCAGCTGCTGACGCTCGTACGGTACCACCCCCACCGGTAGTTGAACTTGCACCCTTTAACAATTGATCCGGATTCAATTGTACCAATTTCGTACCATACCCCTCCTTCTTCGCAACATTAAAATACCACGACCCCTCCTCACTCTGATAAGCCAATCCATTCCTTTCCAAATCAATGATTAACTTTGCCATTTCATCAATGTGTTCCGTAGCCCTTGGATATGCACGTGCCTTGAGTATATTCAATGCCTCTAAATCATGAAAGAATGCATTGGTATATTTGTTTGTTAATGCTAGCAGAGACATTTGTTCGACATTGCATTTCTTGATAATTTTATCATCCACGTCGGTTAAATTACAGATATGATCGACGGTGTATCCCAAATACAGTAAGGTGCGCTTGAGCACGTCGTAGGTTAGGAAGGCACGGAAATTACCAACGTGGGCGGAATCGTACACGGTTGGACCGCAGGTGTACATGGATATTTGCGGGGATGCGATGGGGATGAGGGGTGTTTTGGTACGTGTTAGTGAGTTGTAGAGATGGAGAGGCTTTGGCGATGGCTGATGTGCTGACGATGACGATGTTGTTTCTGCTGCAGCGGTGGAAAATGATTTTCGAGATGATGATGATGTTGATGATGCGAGGTGGAAGGCATCTACAGCCATCATAAGAGACGATGAGTGAAAACACAGCGTCGAAGCTGTCAGTAGCAGAATTATCATCCTGCTGGCGGAAATGATGAATCTCATCATGGTTGGTATTCTTGGTCTATTTATTGCATTCACACTTAGTGCTATCATCGATGGGCTGTAACAGCAGAACAAGAGAGCTAATAGCTCTGTACGACATTTCACACCAAAGCTCAATATTATGTACATGTACGCTTTCTATCGCAGAGATCTTATGGGATATTATGGTCTTTTTCACCTTTTAAGCGATGATTTATCTATCTGATGTGCGTCATTCTTTCTCATCTCTCCTCACGCCACACAGCTTCTCCTTCCCTGAGAAAGATACGTATCTCCCTCTGCGCTTGGCCATGCATGCATCCGTTGTGCCTCGTTCTGTGCCTGCTTTGAAAGAGCAAGAGCACGATATAATAAGTCGCATTTAAGAGACAAAAAATAGTATCATCTCACTCATCTATTGTATCGATGATCCTCTAGAGAGATAATTGGTAAATAGGTGGAAGAGGAAGAGCCCGGCGTCATCTGAAATAATTTCTATCTGGCCCATAAAGAACTGCACGCTACCATACACACCTCATCTACCATTATATACACAAGACACGGAAATTTAAGGTGAAAAAAAAAAGAGAGACTCTAAAACACTACAATAAAACAATACTTAATATGAATGATCGTCTAGCCGAACTCCAAGGCGATGTCCCATCATGGGCACAAGAAGACACGGCTGCCATGGGCGATTACAACAATGGCGGTGCAGTAGATATCGAAATGGGTCACACAAAGAAGAAGAAGAAGCAAACAAAGAATGACGTCGACAATAATCATACCCCCTCAACCAATGTGGCATGGGCCATGGATGACAACGATGCTGCTGCTGCTGCAGACTCTTCCAACAATAATACCGAGGGGGGGCAACCAGAACACATGAAACAATTCTTCAATGACGTCGAGGCTATCAAATCGGACATTTCTGCGGTAACCTCCGCCACGGAACAGATTACCACCCTCAAAGACAAGGCTGTCCTTGCCACGTCCGAGACAGAAGAATTACAAATTAGTGATACCATTAAAACTCTCGTTACTGACACCAACGGCCGAGCCAAACGATGCAAAAATCTACTCGGATTACTCAAGGAAGAAAATTCCAATCTAAAGAAAGAACAAAAGGCCAAACCCACCGACTTGCGTGTTCGTGAAAATCTCGTTAATACTCTACTACGTAAATTCATTGATGAAATGAAACGATATCAAAATTCACAACAGCAATACAAAACCGATGTTAAGAAGAAGGTTACTCGACAGGTACAAATGATTAAACCAGATGCAACCGATCAAGACGTTGATGAAATTATGCGTAGTGAGGGTGGTCGTGAGGCATTATATCAACAACAAATTCTAAGTGGTGGGGTGAATGATCAAATTAAAACACAGTATAGAGCAGTGGCGGGGAAATATCAAGATGTATTAACTCTAGAAGCATCGGTGGCAGAATTACATCAAATGTTTCTAGATTTTGCGTTGTTGACGGAACAACAGGGGGAGTTGTTGGATCAGATTGAATATCAGGTGCGGACTGCGGCGGATTATGTGGAGGATGCCAATGTCGATGTTTATGAGGCTATAGAGTATCAGAAGAAGATTAGGAAGAAGCAGTGTTGGATTATTTTGATTGTGGTGGTTTTGGTCCTTATTATTTTGTTTAGTACGGGTATTCTCAAGTTTTAAATGTGAATACTGATGGTATGGTAGGTTGTGGTGGTGTGTAGGTGTAGTACGATGATGATGATCACGTCTTATGTGGTGGTGTGTAGGTGTAGTACGATAATGATGATACGGAGTGAGGATAATTTTAGAATGGAGATAAGAGAATTGGACGTACGTGGGGGATAGTAATATATTTTTCAGGTAGTACAAGCATGGATACCATGCACGTTTTCGGTAGCAACAAATGGTACCAACGGGATAGGACTAAGATGCATTGTAAAAAAACTTTTTTACTATGATTGATTTTGTTGCTTTATTTACTGGTATTGAAAGAGTAATAATTTGTGTCTGTAGGGGTTATTTTGGTCGGTCATTAGATTTTACAGATACATGGCCATCGTCTCATCATCATACCAATCCACATCCACATCCTTGCTAGTATTACCACTGGAGGTAATACTTGCCAACGTATTCGTCTTGATGTCATTTCCAGCGTTACTACTACCACCAGTCTGCAATGACATACTTGGCACCACCACCATGGCATCATCGCTACTGCTACTGCTACGTCTTGGTCTTGGCAAGTTATTATTAATGATATTCATAGCCTGCTGGGCTGTAGAGTATACAGGAGCAGGAAGGACTGTTTTCGCAGTCCGTTTGAAGTTGGTTGCCGCCTGGTTGGTTAATCGTTGCAGTGGCTGAAATGATGGTGGACCTAGTAGTTGTAGTGGCGATTGACGTCGCTGTCGTCGTGATGGTGTCGGTGATGTGGGTAAAGTCGAAGGTATCTGTTGCTGCTGATAGGAAACAGTATTAGGAGGCAAATTACGAACTTTTTCCTGTCGCTGTTTCTGCTCCTCTAATTGCTGCCTCATCATGACAGCAGTAGCAGCCTTTGACACTGCCAATATATTCACCGGGACATCTTCCTTAATCCTCCATTCTAATGCTGCGACCGGGACAGGTCCCTTGGGTCTAACGTCCACAACGTATCGTACCATGGTGATGGGGACATCATCGTCCGAAGAGGAAGAAGAAGATGACGATGAAGCTGAAGACACTCCATCCTCATCCTTGTATTCTTCTACTATCCAGGACCCATCAAACTCGGAAAAGAATTGACTATCCACACATTTAAAGTCAATCACACATTGTTTCAACGTTCCTCCTTGACCGTCGACTTCTGATACTGACGACGATGGCGAAAGATGAACATACTCCTTCATATCCATGGTAACATCTGCTCCAAATTCAAATCCAAATATACGTTGTGCACCCCTTTGATATACCCTTGGCGACGACGACGACGACGATGATGACGACGACGCTGCACTTTTCCCTCTACGAATCACCCTACTCTCCACAAGATTGGGCACGTGTACACTCAAATTATCATAATCAGTAATGATCGACCATATCGCATCAATCGGAATATTCATAATCATTTCACCAGAGATGCGACGTGAGTTGGGTGAGGTTCGTTGTATCCCCACGAGGACATTGTCTTTGAAGAATTGTGTGTATTGATTGTTGCTGTTATTGGTGTTGCTATAAGGTCGTAGTGGTAGGGATCGGGATGATGGTGCGGGTTTCATAACTCTGCTGCTTGAGGAAGTGTACGCTCGGGTCGTCTTGCTGACTGTAGCGATCATGTCGTCTTGACGGGTAGCTTGAATACGAGCGTAGGATACGTGTCGATGATGGAACGAAGACGACGATGACGGAATAAACCCACGGGCGAGGGAAATGTACAGTATGTGCAAGAGGAAGATTGTTAAGGCCGTGGACCTCATCATCATGTTGTTGTTCTTGTCAAGATTTATATTCATGTTTGGTTACTTTCGATGGATAAGTGATTTTATGAGCTTGACACCTGCCTTAATATTACTCCTAATCGGCAATTGATATCGAATATGAGAGGAGTCAGAAATCAGCAGCCGTGCGCGCGGGATGAACGATAAAAGCGCCAGTGTGTTAGTAACTTCTTAAAAATCTTTTGATGATTCACAGGATGATGATCCTTCTTTGCCGACTCAATGCTGCTTTGACAAGTAGGCAGCGACCTCGTGCGGAGGAAGGGAAAATGTCACTTTTGAGGGCGAAGAACACAAAATACGTGGTGGAGGAAGCAGCGGGACAGCGGTTTGGTGTCTTATGCGACACTCCTATGATGACAAGGTCATTTAATGACATCATTGTTGCTGACACAGCTCCCCGCCCTCCGCCCAGGAACCCTGATACATGTTGAGATGACGACCTAAGCCGGCTCATTTATCTTTCTTCCTAGCCCATACTGACTGTATCCGGTCAGTAGCACCGGCTCAGGCTGATGTGGACAGCGATAGATACGATATAGTGTCCCTACGAGCATCTTCTGGAAATTGGACCTCATCACGACACATACGAGGTTGTGGTGTCGTTTGTAGTAGAGATGACGACCTGAGCCGGCTCATTTATCTTTCTTCCTAGCTCATACGAACTGTATTCGGTCAGTAGCACCGGCTCAGGCTGATGTGGACAGCGATAGATACGATGTAGTATCCCAATATGATGTGCTAGCCATCCCAAATTGGACCTCAACCCGACACATACGAGGTTGTAGTGTCGTTTGTAGTTGAGATGACGACCTGAGCTGGCTCATTTATTTTTCTTCCTAGCCCATACTGACTGTATCCGGTCAGTAGCACCGGTTGGCGATGATATTGATAACGTTACATATGATATGGTCGCCCAAAGTGGCATTGACGGCCAGCCCGAATCAGCCCTCATACGACGCATACGAGTGTTCAGTATCGTTTGTAATTAAGATGACGACCTGAGCCGGCTCATTTATTTTTACTACTATCCCATACTAACTGCATTCGGTCAGTAGCACCGGATGACGACGATATTGATAACGTTACATCATGTGATATGGTGGTCCAGCTCTCAAATAATGGTACTTGTACATACGTACGTTCTATAGCCTATTCCTACCTATACGCTAATCCTACAGCCATATATCATAGTCATAATATGGTCCAATGATCCATCGATCAAATTAATATTAAATCGTCCGCTATTTAGATTCTTGAGGGAGCAGAGCGAGAGAGAACTCGCAGCCGTGTCCAATTTGTACTACATATTTCGGGAAGGACGTAGACATCTATGTTGTGTTCGTCCGACGACACAACTTCTTTGGTATAGTTGACCTCTCTCGCTCAATTACAATATATTAACAACGATATCCAAAATGAGGAGGCCCACAAAAGCAACCGCTACATCCTCACGTAACAACGCTGCGACCTTCAGCACAGGCTACGAGAAACCTCCAACTTCTTCGCATCTCGATTTGTCTTCTGCCAATGATGACGACACAACCACCTCCAGCGGAGGTGGAAAGGTTCACAAAAAGAGCAAAAAACAAATCCGTCAAAATGGATCATCCATGTTACTTGCCATTGTCTGTGGTGCCATCGCATTGTGTACGCTTTACTATGTCGCAAATAAATTTGCATACATGACAAAACATCACGTGAACAGCTCGTTATCCATTCATCATCATGAAAAGAAAATGGCGACAATCCCCCAAGACTATGAACAAAATAATCATCACCACAATAATAATCTGCAATTACCCCCAGATTCCATCTACCGCACCCAAGTAACTGACATTTACAACAAACCCCAATCCTTACTCCAATTTGCCGGGTCTATCTCCCTCATTGTCAATGTTGCATGTGAATGAGGCTTAACCCACTCCAACTACAAAGAGTTGGCCATACTACACAACAAATATTCCAAACGTGGATTCACCGTATTGGCATTTCCATCGAATGATTTTCATCAAGAGAAGGATACCAATGAGGAGATTTTGAGTTATGTCCATGAGAACTTTCCAGAAGTTACCTTCCCCTTGTTCTCCCGTGCTCCATTGAAGACGAATATGATTTTTCAATTGTGTGAAAAGCAAACGAACGAAAAGGTGGAGTGGAATTTTCATAAATATTTGGTGGATGGGAGTGGAAGGGCTGTGAAGAGTTATGGACATCGAGTTCAACCGATTGATATTGAAGAGGATATTGTGAGGCTGTTGGAGAATAGAGAAATGATGCAGGTTCCACAAATTTCGTAAGTATGGTAACAAGATGTTAGGATGGCGTAGTTACATATAGGTGGAAATGGAAAGAAAGAGGAGTGGAAAAGAAAGGTCGATTGTCTCTAGGTGTACACAGAGGAATGACAAATCCCCATTAAGTGACTATCTACACATGATAGTCACATGAGATTTCGATACATCTGTTTTATTGAGAGAGTTATTGACCAACCTGCACAAATATTCACAACCTGAATGATGGAGTGTTTTCCTTGGAATGATGTAATGGTATATAGTGATGGGCATGACCGCGGACATATTGCTTCATACGCAACTTTTACCCCCAACACCAGTCATATATTGTTATAAGGATTCCTTATCCGTTATTAATGAGACTAATGTACCAAACTCTAAACAATAGAAGTCTGATACATATTGTGCATCTAAGTCATGCACAAGATATGCATAGAATAAGCCCCTCCAATCAAGCTTGTCACAAAAAAATACCTCCGCAGCAACATCGCAACACTATTATTTATCCCAAGACTTCTTAGTGTAACCCAAAACGGTAGCAGCCTGCTGTTGCGCTGGAGTCAAATCCTTCCACCACTCATCGCAAGTGTCGGGTTCATCGTCGGCATCCCAGAGTTGCTGGTTGAATCCGAGTACGGAAGCTGACATGATGTGTGCAACAAGAAAAGAGTAGCAATTATACATGGGAGAGATTGACGTTAGATATTGATAATGTTCTCGCATCAGCATAAGTATCTTCGTACACAATAGATAAGTTGCATGTGCATCAAGGCATAACAACTCACCGGCAGCCTTAGCTTCGGCAGGGAGCTCCTCCCAGTCATATTTTTCGTACTTGGTCATTGTTTTATTATTTTGATTTTACGTTATCAGTCGTTTTATGCGGCCATCGCAGCTCCCAGGATTCGTTCATTGTTTCATACGGATGAGTATTGTTGCAGTTATTCTTTCCGAGTCGTTGGGTCGTTGGTCGTTGCGTATGGTATGGTATGTTTCTGCATGCTATTTCCGTTCTGAAGTAAAATATGTATGTGTACGACCATCTTTATCTATGATGCGAGAAAAAATGGAAAACACTCTGCAGGCCGCGCAGCAAGCTTCGTCAATGGCTGGTTCGATTTGTCTTTTGTTTCTTTCACGATTTATATCACGCGGATGATACCGGAGACATCATGAGCTGAAACGTGTCGACATTGTGCAGAACCATGAAGCTATCCCTCTCCTCCTCCATCAAGGTTATTATTGGTCTGACGATCATCAGCAAGTATGCATTAGCAGCAGCCTATCATACACTTTCGTCTGGTGAGTAAACGCGTTTTGAAAAAATGTCAAGGACGGTTATGTATTCCAATAGACTCGGATACGACGAATTATCTTACTAACCTCGTCGTCCATACTACTTTTTCATCAGCGGATCTACCACCAGCCAACGCGGCGGCAGCCCGCCCAGCTCCTCTAAAAGGCTTTTTAACATCACCTGCATGGCACTTTGGAGACTACACTAATCCTCAATACCAAAATGACCAAGAAGCGACCATGGAATTCTACTACATTGGCCTATCCGATGTTATGACTGGTATGAATTCCTTCCCCGGCTTTGACACCGTCGTAGAACCCCGTGTCGCCGCATCTGCGTCACGAGGCAAACATTCTATTCTGCGTTTCTACATGGACTATCCTCAACCAGCAGGGAGCTATATCTCTCACACGCCGCAATTCTTGATTAATGATTACAACCTTCAAATGACTCCATGGAGCAGTGTAGATTTAAATGCGGTCGGATCAAGTCCAGATTACTCTGACGAGAATCTAAAGACTGCATTGAGCAACTTTGTTGCAGCCTTGGGAAATCGATACGATGGAGATCCACGAGTGGGGTTTATTCAGGTCGGATTACTAGGCTTTTGGGGAGAATGGCACACGTGGACGGAAAATTCTTCCACCCATCAATGGATCCCAGATGCTACCAAAATGGCACTGATTGATGCCTTTGATACCGCATTTCAGACGACTCAAGTCCAGATCCGTTATCCTCATTGGTATGCTGTTGGGGCTAATCAACGACAAGGGTTAGGTCTACACGATGATTCCTTTGCCCACTCAACCATCGATGAGGGTGTCTACGGTACACCAATGTCATGGTTCTTTTGGTCTCAAGTACAGACGACTGCAGCAACCGATTTCTGGATATCTGGTGCCATGGGGGGGGAGCTTCGTCCAGAACTTCAGTCCACTATTTTCAATGACAATTACGCCGCTGGTACACAGTATAAACAAGATTTCGGATTGTGTGCCGAGACGACTCATGCAACGTACATGCTGAACTATTATGCTTTTGGGACGTCATATGCTGGCAGTGCACTTGAAAGTGCACGATCTGCTTCTGATCGGATGGGCTACGCATTCAGGCTTGCCGAAGTGTCTGTGGCGGAAGGATCAGTCGCGGAAACTGTTGATGTTACTGCAACAGTTATCCAAGATGGGATTGCTCCGTTCTATTATGACCTCAGCATAAGACTTGCTTGTCCAGAAGGTTTTAGCGTTACTGTTGCCGGAGTAGAGGATATTGTTTCAGAAGGATCGAGTTCTTCGTTTATATTTACAGCTGTCCCAGCCACTTCAACTTGTCTGTCTTCGCTTGGGTTTTCGTTGTCATCATCGTATGCATTAGCTGGAGCTCCTGTGAAGTTTTCGCAAGGTGTTAGTGATGGAACAGTCGTTGGAGTTTCTTTACCACTACCTCCTGGGGGTCCACCTTCGCCAACACCAGTACCTACTGAGGTACCAACTCCAGCTCCAACTAAGCCGCCAACCCCAATGCCAACGAAAGCTTGCTCATCCATTACAAAGAAGGCTGCTTGCAAAGGCATATCTTATTGCACTTGGGCAAGCAATAAATGCATCATCAAAGCACTCTAGTAGCAGCACTCCTCAACCTCTACGGGAAGTGGTTGCAGCTGCTACACCATGGCATGGGTAGCTAAGTTTGTTTTCATTGTTAAGGATATACCGTAATAGAATAGTGAATGTCAAAATTGGGACAACATAGTATGTTACTTCCGTCTTCAGGCAGAGTTATTGTGAGTACAGCACGAACATCAAGATGTACAAGATATTATAGCTAATGAAATGTAATAATTAGCTATAAAAATTCGTTTATTGATAGAAATGGAGAAAGAATTGAACCATGAGGGCATTCTCTTTCAACACTAACCACATAACTTTAATTTATATATAAATCTATTCAGATCACAAACCTCATTCAACATCGCTCAATGATCAACTCCGCCCTACACAGACACCAGAAGTCTGTGTGACTATTAAGCGTGCCATTAAACTTTGCATTAACACGCAAACTTCTTCCGATCTGTACTCGAAAAACTTTGGACGGATTGACTGGACGAGTTGCTGGGTGATTTTCTCCTTTCTGCTTTATATCTACCACCCATATTGCTCATAGATTTTGTGGATTTCGGGGAGAGTATTACTGGATTAGGAGTAGCAAATGTAGATGCAGCACCATCCATGCTATAAGACAACCTGGGTGGTGGCTGCTGGTGACCTGGAAAGAAATTCCCTTGTTCCAGGTCGCTAATTCGTTTCATCAACTGAGAAATAATGGCATCTTTCTCAACTAATTTCTTTTTAATCTCTTTCATTTGCTCACGCAAGAGATTTGCTTCATCATTAACCGATTTAGCAGTAGATCCTGATGCACTATTCCCAAAACTATCAACCTCGAGAATCGGTTTCTCATGATGTGCCCAGTTACTGCTTACTGAAGGAAAGACAGCAGTATCTTGGGGAAAACAACTAGGTGTGGTAATTGCCGACATTTGAGACCCCTGACTTGGCGATCGAGTTAATGCATATGGTGAAAAATTGCTGTCTTGTTCAATACTGCCGTTGCTGCTTTGTCGACGAATCTTTCCTCCAGGTCGAGCAATCAGATGCGTACGCACTCCTTCTTCCGTGGCATATTTCTCCTCCTCTTCCGCCTCATAAACTAAATGTTGAGATCCGCAAACCTTTGGCGTGATCGCGTTATGTTCTCGGAAGACAATTCTGTCATCGGCACCACTGTGTTTAGAAGAATTGTTTGCAGTTTTAACAGTGCTCCCGGTAGAAGTTGCTTGCAAGTCTTTGTAAATCGACTCTACACTATCAGCCCTCAACCCAAAATGAGGCTGCTGGATTAGAGTCTGCTTTTGTTGATACTGATCAGTCCCATTGGTGTCAAAATTTGGAATCAGACCGGAATAGTTGGCATCAAAGAACGACATCTCAAATTCATCCTTTTTTGGACTTGAGATATAAATCTTACTAGCACTCATCTCATCTGAAACATTGGATTGAGAAGAGGATGTTGCTTTCAATTGATGATGAGAAGATGCACGGACTCTAGCTCGTAGCTTTTCTCTGCGAGCACTTGACGGTGTTACGGGTGGTTCTGGTGACTTTTGATTATTGAGTGCTGCTGGTGTGCCGGCTTGAGATGTAGAAGTGTTGATTGACAGTGATGTGCTGTCGTTAACGGCTTTCTTCGTGTTGTTAGATGTACCACCGCCGCCATCATCACCAAAACCGACGCTGTTATCAGATTTGGCAGAGCGAGAGGCAACCATGCGGCTACGCCTCGCTGCCATCAAGTCTTGATGACTTTGATCCCTTGTTGACGACGACGATGCCAAGCCTCCTTCTCCCTCATCTCGTTGTTCTTGAATTTGAACAACAGGTTGCAGCTTGACATTATCAGAACAAGAAGCACCACATGTTGCTACTGCCACAGCGGCAGGGTTATTGGCCTCAATAACCTTCTTTTCTCCAGGCTTCTTCAAATTCTTCCTCACATCTTGTAAAAATCCCGGAGTTGGAATGCCCGCCTCCAAATCTCGACTTTCAAACTTTGCCGTAAGTTCCTTATTACGTATAACTGATGCAGATGTATCCGGTGTAGCAGTGGGAGATAGAAGCAATGGAAGTGGAAACTTGGTACCCTTTCTCTTCTCTGGAGTCGACAGTCCCACCACGACAGATGAGGGCGTTAGCGGTGCTGCCGCAGCTGCTGGTCGCGGTTTTGGTGTTAAGGGATTCCCATCATCATCATGATTATTATGGGTGAGCTTCTTCCGTGCTTGGAATATAGCCGCAAGCTCTCCCGAAGTAGTGGAGCTTGATTCTTCTTCCACCTTTTTTGTTATACGTCGAGCTTGAAATACCGCGGCCAACTCACCTCCTACGCCAGTCATGTTGTTGATGCGGTTGATTATTTGTCAATTTGATTCAGACTCATTCCCATACAATCATTTGCGCCTATTCTTCTTCTCTTCTTTATTGAATCAGGGTCGAGCCTATAGAATTCATGTTATGCTATTATCATTTAATAAAATCCAGCGAGCGTTGAGTTGGTTTCAGGCGGCCGCGATGCCTCTTTCTTTGGTCTCCTTGTTGTCACATGCTTCTCCGTTCTCCGGCACGAGAGAAACCTCGCTGAAGTGACACTCACTTTTCGCGGTGGTATCCATCTCCTGGGAACTTCCGATGTGACGGTAGGTGTGATAGCTTGAGTGTAAAGGATACGTATTTGTCACGTCAAAAACGACATCAACCTTCACGTGCGACACCTTTGCGAAACGTAGCGTACAACGCAACATCGCCACATCTCACATACGCGTGCGTAGAGAAAGTACCGACCAGGCAGCCCGAATTTGATGAGGTGCAACCAAACTCTAACCAAACTATCAAACAAGAAATAAAACAAGTAAATACTATATACTTCTTTTAAGCAGGTGTAGTAATTATCATCGCATCCAGGACAGCTTCATAATAATATCATAATATGACGTCCTCTCTAAACGGAACCGACGATTACGCTCGTCAAGTCACACCCCTCTCATGTGAGCGTGAACCAATTCACATTGTCAACCGCATCCAACCTTGTGGGACATTATTGGTGGTGGATTCACAATTAACGATTGTGCAGTGCTCAACGAATGCGGTCGATCTTTTACCACAGGGATTTGAGTTGAAAAATTATTGCAAGGAGGATGCGGATGAAAACCACGATGATAGTATGAGTGTGGAGGGTAAAAGGCTGCAGCTGTTGCTAGATGCTATTATTGGTGCGCCTTTATCACTCCTTCTTCACGCGGATGCGGTGGATCAAGTACGGGCTGTGGTGAGGGGGGCATCATCATCGTCATCATCATCTGCTGCTGCTGGATTGTCATCGGCAGCAGCTTCCAACAATACTACGAATAATAATAATAACAACAACGACTACGACTCGGACACCAATGAAAGTGATGACAGCAGCATCACAAATACCAACACGGGCGCTATTCGAACCTTTTTAATTCGAACACAGGGAGCACTTTCCATCGGACGAAAATCATGCGGCATCACTCAATCTGGTGAACACTTCCTTCTTGAACTTGAGGATAGTGACCACAATAATAGCAACAAAAGTGCTCGTGAAAATAATACCAATGGTGGTGATGGTGGTGGTGGTTCTTCGACACTCAAACAACAAGATGCAGCAGATGTCACCGAAGGGGAAGAAGAAACCATGCTCTTTATGCAGTCGATTGCACATGACTTACGCAAATGCTGGAGTATCGAAGAAATGGCTGGGTTGGTGTGCAGTCGTATCATGTCGGAAACCCCCTATGATAGGGGCATGGTGTACAGATTTGATGCAAGTGATGATTCGGGTGAGGTGATTTATGAAACTACACGCTGGGATGCAAGGAGGTGCTGTCGCGAGGATTCCTTCTTGGGATTACGTTTCCCCGCCAGTGATATCCCCCGACAGGCACGTGAACTATTCATGAAGAATACACTTCGTTTTGTGTATGATGTGCAGGGAAATGATCATCCATTGTACCCAAGTAAGATTCAATGTGGGATGACTGGGGGAGGAGAAACGGAGAAGTATACTGATTTAAGCATGTGTCGACTTCGAGGTTCGTCGTATATACATCTGGAATACTTACGAAATATGAAGGTGACATCAAGTCTGGTCATTGCTATTATTGTGAACAAACGGCTGTGGGGGTTGTATTCGTTCCATGGTTATCGTCATCCCATTCGACCTTCCGCGAGGACAAGATTCTTGTGCGAGATGGCAAGTGTTATGACCTGTGAGTATCATACGTGAAAACGATATATCCTTATCCTTTGATTTTCATAGTTGCATCAATTTACCATGCTAACCATTCTTTTGCTCTCTTTGAAAAATATTATGCAGCTATGGTAATGGAATCACTCACACGTGCCAATAATCAAAGCCGTCTCATGGACATTGAACAAACATTGAGCTATCTCCAACAGCTCAATCTCATCGACTACATGACTAATCCAAATCACCGCAAGCTTCTTATGGAACGTATGGATGTTAACTTAATTTCATTCCGACAAATAGATGCAAACGGAATGGCTCACATTCATACCTTTTCTGATGACGATGCTGATAATGTGGAGGTATCAGCCGCTGCTTTTGACTGCCTCAATGATACGTATGGTCAAGTCAGTCGTGATTATGGTGTGGTGTTTGTAGACGAAACTTGCAGCAACAAAGCCCTCGGCTCGCTTCATACGTTGGCGTTCTTTAAATTACCTGGTATGGGCCTTTCGAGTCTGGATGTAGTATTGAGTCGAAAAGCAATTGTCGAAGTGGTGCAATGGGGAGGCGATCCAGACAAAACTCTTAAGTCGGATGGAACGTTATCACCACGTAGTAGTTTCGCCAGTTTCATGAAGGGGCATTTGAAGAAGGGAAAACCTTGGGATGACGACGACAAGCAACGAGTGAGAAGATTTGCCGAAAGAATAGAGAAATACACGAGCACTGAGGTGGTTGCGAGACAGAATGAGACGATTCAGAGCTTGGGCCAGGAAAAGAAAGATTTGATTCAGGATCAAAAAGAAAATGTGAGTACTATTGCATGATTTGCTCGAGTCGTCTTGTTGAACAAATAGCGCTAATCTCGTCGCTTGTAACGATGACAGCTGGACTTTTTTGCATTTATGGCACACGAGATGCGCACACCTTTTCATGGAGTATTAGGCTCCCTTGAAGCAATGCGAGAGGATCCTACACTTTCTAACAACGCACTTCTCAATCAGGCATACATGTGGTAAGTTTTTTCTCAGCCCGAGCATGTGTCACGTCTCATCCTTCGTGTGCATTGTCTCATAATCTGATCATTGTATCATTTATTCGCAGCGGCAAGAACATGATTCGTATTTTGGATGACATCCTTCTTGTCGCGAAGGGTAGCCACAGTCTCAATATTAAGGAAGAGACTGTCGATGTATCAGAGTTCTTGCGCCAGACTGTAGCGGATATGACAAACTTTGCTTACATGGAGGGAGTCTCAGTTCGAGTCCGCAAAGAAGATGTGTCGTTCCCGCTGTTATTTAGCGACTTCAATCGAATTAGGCAGGTTGTTCACAACCTCATCTCTAATGCGATCAAGTTTTCTGAAGCGGATATACAGGTGGAGTGCTTACAAAGACGAACCTTTGCTGAAGTTTTGACTGTGTGGAAGACATATGCTGCTTCCTATCCCAATCATGAACCGCGACTGAAAGATATTGCTTCTGCCAAAGCAAGTGTCACCAATCTATTAGAAGATGACAATGACAGCTGCTGGATTATTTTCTCTGTGATTGATCAAGGAATTGGTATCAATGAAGCCGATTTAAAGGTGCTCGGCACCGCATTCGCTCAGCTTTCTCAGGGCCGGTAAGTTGACTGTGTATTGTATGTTCACTTTTTCACGATGCTGTACTAACTTTGTCTACTATCACTTAAACCGTAACAGTCAGAAGAAGTATCAAGGTGAGCCGAGGATCAACTTGCAGATATTATGTTAATGATTTTGAAGAGAATGTGCTGAGTCCTTATTATTTGTCCACAATTTTCCCTATTTTTTCAGGTACTGGCTTAGGAATCACGATTTCCAACATGATTATGAACGCGTTAGGGGGTCAATTAGTTGCTTTTTCTGCACCTGAGTACGGAAGCTGTTTCACATTTGCTATTCCTGTAAAACACGGCCGCACTGTCATGGACGACAATAAGGTTGAAAGCAAGGAAGCTATCAAATTGCGAACAGAACAGCTACAGGCCGAATTTGAAGGTTTTGGCTTTGGTGAAGGTAGCAATAAGAAGCGACCGCGAGTGCTTGTTGTTGATGACTCGACAATTAATCGCAAAATATGTTCGCGAAAGATTAGAAAGCTTCTCCCCGGGGTAGAGATAACAGAATGCGCAAGTGGCAAGAGTTGTATTCAGGAGTACGAACACGATTACAAGAACATTATGGGCATCTTTTTGGATTTTCATATGCCAGGTATGATCAACGTGTTTTGTATCTTTAGCTGCATACATTCCCAACAGTTTCACTCACATTTATGTCTTTTGACAGGTATGGATGGCGATGTCGTAGCAAGGAACATTCGAGCGTTCGAGAAGACACACGAGGATGTTGGTCAAGAAGTGTGGATTGTTGGGTAAGATATGCAATTTATTTGAGGAGAAACGACCTATCATGCAACTAATTTCATTCTCACCCTTCTTTGTGCACCAATCATCTCAACTAAAAGGTACACAGCTGACATTCTGGATGAAACCAAAAACGTACTTATAGAAGCAGGAATGAATCGTGTTTTGCCTAAGCCGGAACCTTTGCATGCTTTTCAAACGGAGCTCAGAACCATGATTCAGCGGGCTGCAGCAAATGAAGAAGCATAATCCAGTTTATTGACTGCGTTGCACTTCTTTTACACTCCAATTGAGAAGGTATTTTGGTGGCCAAGTTTACTATTGTTGCATCTGTCTGTACAGCCAGCCCAGTGGCAACTAAAATAAAATTTGTGAGAACCGTTATCAGGTAGACATTTGTACCAAGTTAACTGCCAGTATATCTGCCAGCAGCAATGTGTAGCAACCTTGTAATCGAAGTGTAAGTGGTTTTGACGTAGGCGATGCGCTGGCGGCCTTTTGGTAGCTGGCTCGATGGTGGCGGTGGGGAAGGGTTGGAGAGCTGATGTCGGACTATCCGACGGATTTTCACACGGCTGACTCATCGCTCGGCAGCTGACTTATGCGTTGCGGGTTCTGTTGTATAGTAGGACCTGATAAGGAAACGAGCTGGGGGGAGCGACTCGAATTAGATGCATAGTTAACACATATATCGACAATTAACTTGTAATGCATCTTATCTTATTTCTACTGCGTGTGTATAGTATTTTGCCATTGCCAAAGGGTGAAACATAGATTTATATGAAAAACTAACCAATGCGCTTGGCATCACCAAGCTCATTATCTAACGACACAAGATGTGCATTCCACATCTGATGGACGACCTGATCTAATGTCACCATTGATGAAACATCTATCGAATGATTTTCCATTGCAGCCGTTTATCATGGGGAATCTCATCCCGCAAAATATCAACATGTGGATGGGGAATAATACCAATGGAGTCTCTTCGGGATTACATCATGATTATCATGATAATTTATATATTGTATTGAAGGGTACAAAGCGTTTTCGATTGTATAGTCCATATGATACAGAACATATGTATACAAGAGGTAGACTATTAAAGGTTCATCCTAATGGTAGGATTAATTACCATGGTGAAGAAACAACGGCATATGGTGCTGATTTGAAATCAGATTTGGCTGCTAGGGCATCCAAACGAAAAGAGGATGCAGAACGTCTATTGGATATGGCGGAAAAGGCCATGGAGGAGGGAAAGGAGGGTGCACAAAGAATGTTAGATGAGGCTGAAATGGAATTGGAAAAGGCAATGGATGACATTATTGATGCTGAAATAGATGATGAAGATGATATTATTGATGATGACAAAAATAATGAAAAGGAGTGTGAATATGAAACATTTGGAGATGAACGCAAACGAGTAGTTGACAAAACTGTGAAAGATCCAAACAACTTCTCTGCTATCAAACCAAATATGTTAGATGATATGGATCGAGGAAAAACCTTGGTAAAAGTTAGATGATCTTTCTAGATCTGCATCTCACAAGATAATATAAAGCAGCAAATCAAATGAACTGAAGCAACACACGCTAACATACGTGTATAGAAAATGATGATCGTATACTATACATTCATTATAATGTTATGATGCTGTGTATATACCTAAAACGTATAATGCACTGCAACTCTTAAGGTTGAGGAAGTCCAATATCATTCAAGTTTCCAAGCTGCTCATGAATCATAATTCCCAAAATACCCATCTGTGCCGCACGTCCATTATTCAACTCAATCGCACGCTTTCGGTTCTGCCACTCGGTAGTTTGCTTATCCCATCCAAAGTTAATAAGTCCATTACGGTAATCACCGGGGAAGGCGTTTTCACCGGTAGTATCTTGCATGAAGACGGTGAGACAGAATACAGTCATCAAGGTTAGTGGGATGGTTCCACGAACTTCCGATGGAAGGCCTTCCATAAGAAGAGCCTTGAAACCCATACCTGGGAGACGAACTCCGGCAGCGGTAGTTAACCATCCGGTAACTGCGAGCATGGCATAACGTCCATGACGGATTTCTACTTCGCTAAGGTGATCGAATTTCTCTTGACTTTCATCCTTGACAAGACCGAGGGGGTCGAAAAATCCTAGGGGGGCAATGGCACCGATTTCGTTTTGGTAGGAGGTTGTTATGGTGTCCATAGCGGTCGGGACGGGTGTTGGAGTTGAGGTTGGTGGTGGTGCCGGTTTAAAAGGGGATAAACTAAATTTTTGAGAACATCAGTCGACGATACTAATTCCGACGCCTCGACTGATGTTTCAACCTAAAAAAAAATCCGATAAGTGTTTGTAAAAATTTGCCCACACCTTTTGCGGGCAAATATAGTTTTGTACCAAAAGAGACGCAACAGGCATAACATCATGACATACCCGCAACCATCTTTCCTTGCCAGTCGGTAGATATTTCGTTACCTCGTTCCAAGATCTCATTTAAGCGTAGCATACCAGTGAATCGTTGTAGTGACCATGATGTCGTCGTCTTTGTCGAAAAAGCGACCACTCGCAGAAGCAGAAGACCATGATGATGATGATGACGATGATGTGTGCACAAAGGTAGCATTATCACCGCCAATAATCAACCAATACACAGGCTGGAAAGTCCCACGCAACAACTACGCAATTCCAAAAATCAGCATAGGTGATGGTGCAGATGATGATAGTCAAGCGAAGATCACTCCTGAATCATTCTACAATGAGTACATTCGACAGCGCAAACCCGTCGTCCTTCGCGTAGTGAACAAAACGTCATCATGCGATAAGTCTGACTCATCGCTACTACTATCCGACCTATCCAAACTAACCAAATGGAAAGACATGAACTACCTCAAATCTCAAATACATCCCAAACAAAAGGTCATGGTCGAACAACGAGCATGTAGTAATCCAATCAAATCAACCTTCGGGAATGGTTATGAAATCTCCATGACATTTCACAACTTTTTATCTTTAATAGAGTCCGGTGATGATGATCGTCATTATCTAACGACACAAGACGTGCACTCCACATCTGATGGACGACCTGATCTAATGTCACCATTGATGAAACATCTATCGAATGATTTTCCATTGCAGCCGTTTATCATGGGGAATCTCATCCCGCAAAATATCAACATGTGGATGGGGAATAATACCAATGGAGTCTCTTCGGGATTACATCATGATTATCATGATAATTTATATATTGTATTGAAGGGTACAAAGCGTTTTCGATTGTATAGTCCATATGATACAGAACATATGTATACAAGAGGTAGACTATTAAAGGTTCATCCTAATGGTAGGATTAATTACCATGGTGAAGAAACAACGGCATATGGTGCTGATTTGAAATCAGATTTGGCTGCTAGGGCATCCAAACGAAAAGAGGATGCAGAACGTCTATTGGATATGGCGGAAAAGGCCATGGAGGAGGGAAAGGAGGGTGCACAAAGAATGTTAGATGAGGCTGAAATGGAATTGGAAAAGGCAATGGATGACATTATTGATGCTGAAATAGATGATGAAGATGATATTATTGATGATGACAAAAATAATGAAAAGGAGTGTGAATATGAAACATTTGGAGATGAACGCAAACGAGTAGTTGACAAAACTGTGAAAGATCCAAACAACTTCTCTGCTATCAAACCAAATATGTTAGATGATATGGATTTGCTCAAGGAGAGTTATCCTAACTTTTTGAATGCCACCTCAGCCTTCTGTACTGTACAAGAAGGTGACATACTGTACCTTCCAGCATCTTGGTTTCATGAAGTTACGAGCTACGGTGGAGAAAATGGACATTTGGCCATGAACTATTGGTTCCACCCTCCAGACGGTGATAGTTTTGAACTTCCGTACAGTACTCAATTTTGGCATAATGATTACAAAGATAGATTCGGAAAATGATTCTATTACTTTGTTATGGGTAGTATAGAGCAAAGCGCACAGATTCGACAATATCCTTGCTCCCCCGATGGTTATAATGATCCCGCCATTGCATCCTAACAACAATATATGCTGGGTATTAGTAGGCTGTCCAAAGATCCCACAATGCCGTATCACTATTCCTCGCCAACTTGCAATCCTCCGAGAAGATTCTTTCGCCTACTCTTGGGTGATGGTGTTGGGTGATGCACCGTTCCATCTCCTTTCCATCCTTGATGGTGACATTGGCTGGAGAAAGTTCCATTGCCCCTCCATCGGATTGAAACCCTGAGAAACGCTGTTCCATCTTGGATGCATCGCATTTCTCAAGTGTGATGGATCTGACACCCGATAGACTGAGACACAGATTAGTGTTATGTACTTCAATTTGATCTCCTTCTAAATGATCAAACAGTCCGCTGTGGCCTGGCCGCAAAGAGAATGATGCTGACTTATCATCCCAACGATTCGGATCACAATCAGTCACAGCGATATTCATTCCTTCCTTGCAGTAGTTCTTGACATCACAGAGTATGTCTACACAATCCGAGGTGCGATCTTGACTCTCTTCAGTGCAGGGCTTGCACTGCGCACATGCCCAGCAATACCATTGCTCTGCTGGATCCTCCTGCCACTTGTAGCCCTGCTCCCAATACAGGCGTAGACGATAGGGTGTCTTGGTTGGTGGAGCAGATTGCGTCGGGAATATCGAAGGTGACACAGAGGGTGTCGACGTTGGAACGCCATTGGTACATAGAAGGGAACGTCTGTCAAACAAACATCCTCTGTTGACGCATCTCCTCGGTTTATTATGGTAAATGCTGCAATCGTTCTGACTTCGTTGAAGAATAGTTGGCTTTTGCGTGGGAAAGTGCGATGGAGAGAAGGTGGGTGCTACTGTATGTGTGAAAGATGCAGAAGGTGACAAAGAAGTATCGAAGGTCGGAGACGGCTTTGCACTTGGAACGTAGCTCTTAGCCATGGTAGGCGATGTAGATGGATTTGTTGTGGGCTCAAGCATTGTTGGTGCAGCCGAAGGACTTATCGAGGGTTCAGGAGTTGTAGGGGTTGCAGATGGGCTTTCGGAGGGCTCAGGTGATTTTGGTGCAGCTACAGGACTTACAGAAGGCTCGTCGTTATTCGTAGATTTTGCGGACGGGTTCAAGGAGGGCTCACTCGATGATGCAAATGTTGGTTGAGTTGTTGGGGCTGTACTTGTTGGGTGCTTAGAAGGCGTTGTTGTCTCCAGAAGTGGAAAGATAGGCATTGGAGCTGGTGTAATTGTGAGACATTGTCGAGTATTTATGTGAAAATAGCATCCATTTCTTTGACACATCCGACGCCTTCGATCGTAAAGACTGCAATCTAACTCAGACATTCTCGAGACCATGGAGGCGATTGAACTGATGTCTAAGATGCACTTAGTACCATTGTGAAAGCAACCGGGCGCTTCGTTGCATTTGTTTGGCTTTCGATGCCACTTACAATTTGATTGCCGCCGGTGGGAAGAGTCAACCCAAGAAGTCGATGCGGAGAGTTGAAGGAGATCATTTCTTGCTAAGATGTTCATTTGTGGCGATATGATGCGGGTGATAAAGCAGACTCATCAACTATTCAGTGGCTGTTTTCAATGATATGATGACAAAGATTATGAGTGCTCGTTCCAGCATCTCATGAAAGTGTGTGGTACATCTGTGAAATCAGTCCTGGCAGAAAGTATATGTGTAATGCTTAGGCAATAGTGAATGTTTTTTTGCTGCAATGTTCAGTCATGGAAGCTTGTGTATGGTTATATGTGTCAAGAATATATTGGAGTTGTATTGTATGAGATCGACGCTGCTAATAATGCCAAAAATACTACAGACACGATTACTTCATTCTAAAATGAGTTCAAAAAATTATCTCATTCTTAGTGTGTATGTGTGCGCTTCACACCGATAAAGTAACTTCTACTCCTCTAGAGGGTAAAACGGAATAGCATCGTAATTGTATGAGACCAAAACAAATCATATTGTTAGTATGTAGTCCATAAGTTCGTATCACTGATCCTCGCAAGCCTGCATTCCTCAGAGTATATCCTTTCACCCTCCCTGGGATGATGGTGTTGAGTCAAGCATCTTTCTTCTACCACTCCATCCTTCTTTGAGACTTTGGCTGGAGAAATTTCTGTTGCACTGCCCTCGGAACGAAATCCAGTGAAACGCTGCTCAATCTTGGATGCATTACAGATCTCCAGTTTGATTGCCCTCGCACCCACTAGACTAAGACAAAAGTTACTATCAGTCACTTGAATTTGATCACCTTCCAGATCATTATCAGTCTGTCCTGGCAAGAAAGAGAACTTTGCTGCATCAGTCCACTTATTCGGTCTACACTCCGTCAGCGCAAGCATCATCCCTTCTCGACAATAGTTGACAACATTACAATTTTCATCAAATTGATTGGGATCACAATAGGCGCATGCCATACAAAGCCACATCTCCCTTGGATCGTCTTGCCAAAAATCCCCTAGTTCCCAGTGTAGACGTAACCGAAATGAAGATGGAAGACTTATCGGCTTGTTTGTAGGACGGTTAGTTGGCATTGGGGTAGGTATTTGTGTGGGCCGCTTTGTCGGATTGAATGTCGGTGCTTTTGAGATCGTGGGCGATGCAGAAGGAAGATCTGAAGGAGTGAAAGATGGATTGACACTCGGCTTTATTGATGGAGCAACAGAGGGTGAAGTAGATTCCGTAGGAGTTTGACTTGGGAAGTTACTCGGAGCTACACTTGCCGATGGTTTTATGCTCGGCTCAGCAGACGGATACGCACTTAACGTAGGTTGAACAGACGGTGAACTCGAACCAGTCGGCAACGAAGAGGGACGAAATGAAGGTTTGGTAGAAGGAACTTCTGAAGGCTCTAACGTTTCTTTGTCCGCTTCCATTTGGGCCAATGATACAGCAGCACGTTGAGCATCAAGCTTATTGTGTAACTCGATCCCTCCCACGACGCCAAGGATTGTCAAGGCTCCTATGGAGATGACAATAGATCCACCGACCACGGCAAGCTTGGCATTTGGGCATCTACTTGTTGTGGATGCCATTCTAGTTTCTGATGATATTGACTGTTCAGAGGAAGTGTCGGCTGAACCCACAGCATAACGTCAAATGTTGTGTTCAACGACAAGTTCTTTTTTAATGTGTCAACAGCTGAGAATAATACAGCAGGCCTTGCACCATTCATGTTTCTCTCATTATGCAAACTATTAAAATTCATTCATGTCTGCACTTCATAGACGACTGAGTACGATAGGTTCACTCGTAAAACAAACTTGATTTGATTGTGTTTGTATCCCGGCTGAACTTGTTGGAAGAGGGAGTGAATTGAGGGTTCCCATCGCGAGAAAATGTGTCGCGATGTTATCATTTGACAGCACAGGTTTGTTGTTGCCGCTAAAATGCAACACTTTCCCCGAGCGAGAAGGATAAGATGGATGGATAGGATTTGGGTTTTTCTTCATCTTATCAGCAATACTTACGGGTCAATTACGGGTCTATCGTCTCCCTATGATCTTGCATTGGCTCGCTTATTAGCAAGGTGTATTATTATCTTATTTTAAGGATGTGTTGAGACCCAGCAAGATAATATGGAAGATAGCAGACAGACATATTAATACTGCATTGTACAAGCAATCAAGACAACAACTACATTATGGTTTACGGAATATCAATAGAAAGCTTCATAGCAGGATTTGCCTACGGAGGCACTACTGTATGCGTAGGACAGCCATTTGAAACACTCAAAACACTTACACAAGTCTCTACAAATGCACGTCCGAATATATTCACTACAGCCAGAGAGTTATACTCCACAAGTGGAATACGTGGCTTTTACCGGGGTGGGACACCCTTAATCATTGGTGGAGGACTTATGCGCTCTGCCCAATTTGGATTCTACAATAGCGTGTTGCCATTTATGGACAATAAATTTGGCACGAGGGATCCACAAACGTACTGGTTTGGGTGCGTGAATCCTCATGTGGTTGCGGCGGGATGGGCAGGAGGTATTGGGCGAGGCGTAGTGGAGGGTCCGTTCGAGATGGTCAAAGTTCGTAGACAGGTTGTGTCAGATTGGAAATTTGCAGATGTCACTAAGGGATTTGGAGTCACTCTCTTTCGTAATTCCTTTCTATTCAGTTCATTTGTAATCTACATGGATGTGCTTCGACAACAATTAGAAAACCGTGACATGTCACTATCTCCATTCTTAAAGGCGGGGATTTGTGCTAATGCTGCGTGGTTTACCATTTGGCCATTCGATGTGGTGAAAACAAAAAGACAGAGTGGAAAATACGAGGGAAGGAGTTTACTTTGGTTACTAAAGGATATCATCCGAACTGGAGACATGTATAGAGGATTAAGTGCTGGAATGTTACGGAGTTTCTTTGCCAATGGTGTTTCGATGGAGGTTTATACGAGGGTGGAGAAGGAATTGAAGATAGTTTTCGATGAGAAAAAATATGAAGCATGAAAGTAAACGAATTTAAATCATAACAACATTCATTTACTTAGGATAGTTTCTAGAAAAAGAGCTAGAACAAATGACAGACACCTGGGTAGATCTCCTTCTCTTTTACATAAAAGCACATCAGATCTCTTAGTTTTATAGATACTCATAATTACAATCAGTTCAAACAAAGCAGCTCTAGCTATATTACTAGCTAGCTTCGTAGATGACAAACTATTTGATGAATGATGCAAATCCAAGGAATACGATGTACAATATAACTCATCGAATGAGGACTAAGGATCAATCTTGAATCTTCCACTTGCTCGATCTGCTTCACTAAGCAAGCCTTCCAATGGATCCTTGTTACCAGGGTATTTCTCTCCGAGCATTTCAGCAGGTATCCCCATCGCACGCCAATCGGAAGCGTCAACCGCCCCACTAAGACTTGACGCACCAGTTCCATCATCATTGTGGTCTGTGGTGGCGTAAGAATTCTCCCTTGTGTGGTCATCACTGTAATAACTTCTTTCTCCACTATGTGTCGAGTAGCCAGAGTCCGAACCGGAATGGGAAGAACCATCGTTGCGAGAAAGATAAGTTGAACCAGCACTAGGATGAGAATACGATGAAGCGCGACTTATTCCTGTAAAGTCTGCCGTGATGCTGTCTCCTGCACCAGATGAGGAGGTATACGCGGAGGAGTAATTGGAGGACTGACCTGATGATTGTGTCTGATGATGAGCGGATGTATCTTGCGATTGACTACAGTCCTCACTACTTTCGTCTGGAGAAGATCGACCACTTACTCCCTTCTCACGCTTGGCGGTACGCTGAACTGCTGCTCGAGCACGCTGGGCGATGGATTTCTCTTGCATTGCCTTAAGAGTTTCGATAAGTTCCTCTTCGCGACCACTAAATTGGACCATGATGTCATCAATATTGTCAATTTCGTCTGGAACAACTCGCCTTACCAAAGCTTCTACCTCGGCACGATACATATTCATCTGCTGCTTTTCTTGAGACATTGTTGACGCGTTAGAAACCATACTGCTGCTAATGCCACTGCGACTCACGTAGGAAGACGTTATTGAAGAGGTGTGAGTGTTCACATCCTCTCCTTGATCTTCACGAGGTACTCCAGATGCTCCTTTGGGGCTTCCTGAATGGGATTTAGAGGAGCCATAAGATTCCCCAGACAAAAGAGATCCTCTAGAACCCTCGCTTTTGTTCGATCCTCTGGTAGTTCCAGTCACATATGATCTAGCAGATTCTACGGAAGCAGATGCATCGGAATGATAGAAATCATCATCTCTCTTGGAAGTTTTTTTCGCAACAGATGTCATGCTTGCGTCATCGGCATATCGAGCAGCCACCGCTACCACTCCATCCCAATTGCCAGTCTCTACTAGCTGATCAATCTCGGCTGCACGAGCAGCATCTAGGCCCGAATCGTCAGTATATTCTGTCGCTCCAGAAACACTGCTCGTTGATAAACCAGATGAGAAAATTGATGGTGACTTGGTAGAGACACCAATGGACCTAATCGCAGAATCATCGTCACGCTCGGAATCCGAGGCAAGGATTGCAGCTGTGGCACCGACGGCAGCCCAATCACCAGCTTCGATTGCTCTGTCAAGATCTCGCGCCATCGGGGCGACGTCCGCCCTATTTTGAAGGGGGTCATCAGAGTCGTCTGACATGTAGGTCGAGTCTTCCTCGTCGCCTTCATCTACTGGAATCATGGTGACCCCACGCTGTATTACAGGATTTACTGCTGGGTTCAAAGAATCTGGCATCAACTGTCGATCCTCCATTTCTTCTTCCAAAGAAGTGGATGCACCATCATAAGATGGGGAAATCGAAGTTCCCAAACTTTCGGTATTCGGATCAAAAGACTCCACTGAGCCAGTACGAACTGAAGAATCTCCGTCGGAGCTTTCCCAACCCGAAGAACCAGCCGAGGAGTCGTCGTCGGCATCAGCTTCAATTCGATCTTGGGCTTGAAGGTAATCGGGGGCAAGTACTGCTCCATCTCCTTTGGCACGTGTCGCATCCGTCTTTGCTTCATCCGACAATAACGCATTTGAACTATTGTCCTTACTATCGTTCAAGTCATACAGTTGAGTCGTGGTTGTCTTATCCTTCTCACTGGAAGAACTGCTTTTATCACTAGTCATACCAGTGTTCACGACGGGCTGAGCAATGTTATCGGGAGGAGAATCATAACTCGATGCCGAACTAGCGGAAACAGTCCTGGAACTAGATCCAGAAGTTGAGTTGTAACTGTTACTGTCACTTCCTGATGAACTGTGCGAGCTGTATGATTCCATAGAGCCACTGCCATCACTCGACTCCTCCCGGTCTTGTCCCCATTCCAAGTCATCGGATTGAATTTCCTTCCTTTTAGGCGCAAAAGCCGACAAAATACCCCCGCTGAAGGGGGGTGTATCAATACTTTCCCTCTTGCCAAAACTTGGAGTTGAATCCATGTTGTCAAATTGTTTCTTTTGCGCTTGATGACGGCGAAATACGTAGAAACCGGCAATTGCAACAACGAGGCCAACAGATACTCCCGCGGCGATGCCAGCGATACTGGAATTTCCTCCTCCGGGACTGGGTGTAGGCGCCGATTCAGGTGCTGTAAGACTATCAGTGGCAGGTGTTTGAGGGTTGACTGACTGTTCTGGAGGAGGAGTCGGAGCGACAACGGGAGCGGGGGGAGTTTGTACCTTAGAAATCGCCTGTGGGGAAACTTCACTTATATGATCCAACACTTCGGGAGGAAGACTGGAGTAAAAGCTTCCATCGCTCAGTGCTTCTTCAAACTTCGCTTGGATAGTAGCCTTGATTTCCTCTGGAGTTAGGCTCTGAACACCGCTCAATTCCAATGGGATTGCCATTTGAATGTTCAAACATTTATCACGCATCTGAGCTGGCTCGGTGTTGCATACTAAAAACAAATGAAGAAGACGACGACGAAGTTAAAAAAATGCAACATTCGAGAAAAGAATAGACGCAAAAGAAAAAAAAGAAAGCGACGACTTACCTGCAGTAGTAACATTTGTAAATTGGACCGTATTCGGATCGATAGTCACGGCCAAAACTCTTCTTTGTTTCTTCTTCTTTTTCTTCCGTTGACCTCCACTATCCCCACCCATTTGAGACAAATCACTTGCCATATTCTGCGCCCAAGTTTGCACACTTGTTAATAACGCCTCCTTCAATTCTTCACTTTCACCATTATCCCCATTCTGAAATCCCTCCTCTGTAATATATGACGGAACAGTAATTTGATAATTGAGCAATACCACATCCTTCACCACTGGACCAGTTACTATCGTTGTTGGACTACTACTTGGCATCACACTGCTCCCCATCACAGTAGTACTAGGACTACTCGTTGGATTTTCCGTCTTGGGTTGTAATACCATCTCCTTCTCAATTGCACTTTCCACCCCCACACAAACTTGATACAAATAAACCTCCGTTTGTGGATCTGGCACCGGATCATTCGGTGCCGTACCATCCGTATACAAATATGCCTCACTGCAAAAAATGTTCCCTCCACCACATGCATGTTTATTAAACTCATATCGAACTTGTTCCGGCAGGAGATTGAAGTCAGTCGTTGGAAAATCTCCCCAAGTGTTGGTTTCGGAATTGTATTGAAATGATTGGAATTGATTATTGGCAAGTTCTTGAATGAATGAGACGTATTGATCTTGCGAGATTTTGTTGTTAGTTTGTGAGTTTTGCATAGCCGCGTAGCAGTTTTCTAGATTGAGTACATTCCCAATGGTGATTCCCTGTTGTTGGGTGAGTGTAAGCGAGTTTAGGAAGAGGAGACCGAGGAAGAGAAATCGATGTAGAGGGATACGGATGACTGTGTAGCCTCTCGTGAAGATGAAATGAGATTGACGTCGTAGCCAAGTCGTCGGCTTTGTTGGCTGTCGTCTATCAAATTGATTTCCATGAAGAAGATTAGATGATTCAACTGCTATTACCGCTGCTGCACTATGATGTGTTGTAGTAGGTGTTTGAAGTATAATGTCATCTGGGTGACGATGATGATTACGCTTGTTGTTGTGTTGATCCCAACAACATGATGTCATCTTTTTACTGGTGAAGCCACGACGACGACACCGCCGCCACCGCAGCTGATTATTATTGGAAAACTCCTCAAACATCTTATATAGCTTGGTTACTTCTTGGCGACTCTCCCTGATATATGCTCTGCCGAATCTATGTATATTACTTTGAGTCTGTGTGAGTAGACAACTCTCTATTGTCAAAATTCAATATGAACGATCATATGTGTTTCTCTACCCTTTCGTTCACTCAAATTAGAACAGCTCAAGATGGAAATGTACGTTTTATTGAAATCTTCCGTTCAGTACGAAAGCGAATGACAAAAGTAACAACAAATTTGTCGATGTTGTATATACTGTCTGTATCTACCCCTATCCGTATTACGTTGTAATACTCAAGACTAGATGAGTTGCAGCCCTGATATAATGACGACAGAATAGAAGAGGCGTATCAGAAGAACTATGTGATAATATGGAATAATGGTTGTTGCTGCAGCTCGTAGTACGACTTAATAAGTCTCTATTATGTAACTACCGCCGCATCGTCAAAAATGGGATCGATATGCTTTATGGTAAATTCCGCGTTCAAGTTCACACAAGACAAAAATAAAAATTGTGCGATCGGCTATCGGGCGAAATAATCAAGAAGCTAGTCCCGTTTCGCCTATCTAGGTATCGTACCTAAGATTAGCTGTGTGTCGTAGATAAAGAAAACTTTCTACAGCTAGAGAGTATCGTAAGTAGCTTTCGTTGAACTTGCTATCTTTTTTCTTTTGCATGGTGGCACTTTGATCTCCTGTGAAAATTTCACAGCCTTCATCATCTCCTACTACACTCTACTACCATACTTCACACATTCTTCCATCATTCTTCCCAACTACCATGTCAACCAACAACACTATCAAGTTTAATGTGGGTGGAAAGCACTTTGAGGTCTCTCGAGATCTCATCGAGGCACATTCGGAAACGATGCTTGGCAAGCTAGTGTCGGAGGCGTGGCAGGCGGATCCTGAGGAGACGGTGTTTATTGATCGGGATGGTGATATCTTTGCGTATGTTCTCATCTATCTTCGGTATGGGAGGTGAGTGATATTTCATACATGTTTTTACAGTTTCTATCTTGCTCATGTTCCTGCGCTATAACCTGTCCCGTGTTTCACGCCATATATGTACTCTACACAGCATTGAACTCCCACCTGCTATTCCCAAGTCCTCATTCGAGCGTGAAATCGATTTTTTTGGTATTGTACCCAAAGAAGGAGAGGTCAAACATAATTCAATTGCTGATGTGATGGTGTCTTTGCGTCGAGACGTTGACATTGCTAAAAGCAATCTAGACGATATGAAACGCAAGTATGATATGTTCCTCTTTGCAGTTGAGGTCAATCACCAGTACACCATCAAAAAAAAGAGCTTTGATGATCAAGAATCTGTCCAGATTAAAGTTGCAGAACTTAATGTTTCATCAATTTCAACTGGGCGCTCCTCAAGTGGATCTCTTTCTGGCGCAGAGAACAAACTGCTTCTGAGATATCTTGATGAATACTTTGGATTGAACTCTGGCAAAGTGATCCCATCCCTGAATGCTAATGGATGGTTCTTTGTCACCAGGAAGTAGAACGACGGACAGCATGACATCTCATGCGGCAAGAAATAATTGTCGCCGGCACACGTGTTCTTCAGCTGAGAGATAGGTAAAAAATACTGAAAGTTATTAGCTGCACATTCATTTACCAAACAATACTTTTTTATATCATTACACAGACCACATCTACTACCATATCAGCACTTATTTGTGAACGAACTTGGAGAGGTCCTCGGATGAGCTCGAGCTTTCACTTTCTGAACTCCTACGTGAACTAGAGGTTTCACTTTCCGAACTGTTACTTGGCCTTAGCTTTCTTTTGCCCGTGTCGTAGTCACTCTCATCGAGAACAGAATCACTTTCAAACACCGTTTCTTCGTAATCGTAAGAGCTTGGCCTTAGTTTCAAAGTATTCTCGCGAGGACTTTCAGAACTCGATGCTTTCGACGAACTCTCTGGCGATGATATTGAACTATTTGAGCTCTTCGGTGAATTAAGACTTCTTTCTTCCATTGTTTTCAGCGTCGATATCAGCTCATTCTCCCTCCCTTTGAACTGCAGGAGCATCTCATCTATGTTCTCGATCTCATCTGGCACCACTCTTCTTACGAGTTCTTCTATTTGTTGGCGCTTGGTCAAGGCAGGGGTACTGCGCTCAAAGATATCCGAAGAACTCGCGCGGCTGTCATCATAATCTATTTCCAACACCTTGGATACGTGTACACTGTCGGATTCACCTGCACCCTCAAACTCGGCAGCGATGGCCATAACTGCTTTCCAATCCCCACCTTCTATGAGTCTCTCCAATTCAAACGCACGGTCTTTATCTGAATAGTCCATTGAAGAGAGCGTTTCACTCTCACTTTTATCACTTTCACTTCTTACTGAAGAATGTCCTGAGTCTTTTCTGTCAAGTTTATTGCTGTTAGCAAGTAGGGATGCAGTTGCACCGACTGCTGTCCAATCTCCTGCCTCAATGGCTGCATCTAAATCATCTGTTGTGATTACCTTTTCTTCTAATTTCTCTTTGCCTTCCATGGATGAATCCAACCCAGAAAACTCATCGTTGGGGTCTTTGTCAACTTTTATGAATGTAGTCGTCCTCAAGTTGCTATCAGTCATGGTCATGGCAGCATCCCCAATCACTGCATATGTATCGGGTAGCAGCTCTTTCTCGGAGCTTGATACGGACATCGATGCATCAATGGATGACATACCATCATCAGTAGACCACTGAGAAGATCCTGCAGCACTCGACTCATCATAAGACTTGGAATCTCTCCCCACTGCGCTACCAAATCTTCGCTCCGCGACAGAGTCACCACCACCCTCATCCGCTTCTTTCTGCCGCTGCGCGGCCAACATGACAGATAATTGCCCTATCAGTACCGTCTCTCTACCCCTATACTCTGCCATCATGTCATCGACACTATCGATATGTTCTGGACAAGCTTGCCGAACCAAAGCCTCCACTCCGGCACGATAATCATTACTGTCACGTTCTCTCATGTACATTTCACCCATCTCACCTGATTTCGATAAATCATCATCACTAACCTCCTTCCAAGAAGGTAATGGGATCGCCTTTGAGATAGTCTGGTGCTGTTGCTCCGGATGTGGACTCATCTCAAAACTACCGCTTCCAGACGACGATGATGATGACGATGACGAACTTGATGAATGACTGAAAGGGTTTGTAGGATGTTCATCGGAAGGTTTCAACGTCACATTCACAGTTTCACCCTGTTCCAAATCTATAAGATCACTATCATCATCTTCCTTAAATCGAGGTGTGTCTTCTATCGTCTCCTCAAAGATGTTCATCTGACGTTTGCTACGAAGTGGATACGAGTAATGATTGGGTGATGAATCATTCTTCAAATCGTTCTCTCCTCTTCCTCCTAATGATACCTGATCGACCGCATCACCACCATCCTTTCGTTCTCTGTGTCGTTTTCGAAAATGTGTTCCGGCTAAGAGGATTAGAATTGCAGCTACTGCAGCTGCAACAGTAACACTAATTGGTACAACCCATTGATTATTGACACTTCCATTGTTTCCACCACCATTATCAGGAAAACTACTCCCTCCTCCATCTCCCAATTCAGGTATAACCTGTACCATCGACATGGTCGTCTCACCCACATATACAATCCCACTTTCAGGGGGGAATGTTAACATTCCGTTGTCAATACCCCGACTTATCCCAGTTTGGAAACGTAATTTTGTCATTAATGGTGGTTCATCTATTAATTCAAGTATAACACCCGCAGTAACCTTTTGACAACGACTTTCGGTCGTCATATTGGGATAGGAGCATGCGATATCTTGAATAGTTTCAATGGATACGGAGGTGGTATTGTAGGTTACTCCCAAGTGTCTTCGTTGTCTTCGTCTTGTTGGTGTTGTTGTTAGTCTTCTTCGAACATTTTCGTCATCAGTTCGTTTCAAGTTACCTTCCTTTTGAACCGACGACACAACCGATGATGATGATGATGATGATGATGATGACGATGACGTGTCATCTTCTAATGATGCACTACCACTACCACCAAACGTACCAAACATAATCAACTGTACAAAACTATCCGTACCACTTTCTAAATAATCCATTATATCATTCATTGGATTTGATCCCGACAGTATAGATTGAGATTGTATACTTTGATCATTCCCAATTTCATATTGGAATTGGACTGGGAGAGGTCCCGAAGTGGGTCTTTCCTCTGTTTCTTGTGGAATTGTGATTGTTGTTGGCTGTGTCGTTGGTATTATGTTGGGAGTTGTAGCAACTGTTGTTGTTGGTGGTGATGATGATGATATTGCTGGTGTGATGGTGGTTGTAACACTCAACGTAGTCATCACAGACGTTGTTGTCGCCATTGTAGTCGTTATTGTATCAATAGTGGTTGCCCCAACCGTACTACTTGTAGTAGTAGTTCCACTTCCACCACTCCCATCATCATTACAAACACCTACCAACTCCCAAGCCTGTTCCCAAGCCATAGTAACTCCAGGTTCATATGCCGATTGACTACACCATGCCGCAAATGGAAATGGACGACATTTGAAATAGGTTGTTCCTCCTCCACTACTAATTGCATTGTTGGAAACTAAATCGTTTTCTTGGTAGGTTTGTCCAGCTGTGTATTGTGGAGGACAGGTTGGTGTTGTGGTGGTTATTGGTGTTGTAGACGATGATGATGATGGTGTTGGTGGAGGTGTACTTTCAATCCCAACAACTGTTGGTGAAGATGTTATAGGTGGTGCAGCAGTTGGAACAACACTGGTTGATGTGGATGATGATGATGATGATGAAGTAGGCTCATTCGTTGGCTTGGCCGTAGTAGTCGTAGTGTTTACCAAACTATCTTCAAACTCATTCACAACCTCTTCTGTATCCCTACACAATTGATATAAAAACGTCATCTCCTGTCCACTCAATTCCACCGTCGTCCCATCACCACTATTACTTTGCAACAGTCCCAATAATCCACGAATATCAATCCCAAGCACCGATGGACAACCCACATAGGCATCCCCACAAGCGAAGAAGTTGTAAACACCAATAAACGACTGTGGGAGCATACTAAATGTAGATATGGGTATGCCGTAGGAATTGGTGTTGAGTATCCCATTGGGAGCCGAATTTTGAAGGTATATGAGGTATTCGGATTGGGAGAGGTAACCATCCTTGTTCAGGTCGGCGGAGAAGAGATCGGTGTAGCATTTTTCGAGGTTGACTCCTCCTCCTATGGTGAATGACATGGTTGTTGTTTATGTTTTTGTTTGTTACTACTTTGTATTATTGTTGGAATTGTTCTTCAGATAATAGATGTAGGGCTGAGATATGAGAAGTGTAATGCATTAGCTACGCGATAGATGTTGTTACTGAAATGCATCAGCAGCACACATCCACAATATAAAGAAGACCCTGCCTATTTCGTTGTAATCGATATGTACTATGAAAAACTTTTGACAAGATTACCTAGCGAGAGGAGGCTTTATATCGAAACACTCAAATGCCACCCCTCAAGCCCATAGAAGAAGGCCTCGTATCGTCGCCGCCGCCCCTTAGTAACATACCGATGTGCTTTTTGGTCCGACTGAAAAGCCCCCACCCAGCCCCCGCCCCGCCATATTATTATGCCCATTGTGACCATTCTGTGTGCCAACTTTGGGGAGGACTGTGACTCACTTTCCAACCATTGAGAAAAAAGGAACATTTGAATCGCATCCCTGTTTACTTGCGTCTTCGTCATTTCTTTCAGGATCTTTTCCGACCAAGCTAAAAAAGGGAGACAAACGGCCGATACAACCCTGCAACTGTGTAGATTCGTTCATAATAATATATAAGTAGCAAAGAGCGACACAAGAATCTTCTTCTACTCAACATTATTGTATTATCTTTATTATTATTATAAAACGCAATATAGCGATAAATACTAGTATGGGAAAGAAAACCAAAAAGAAGGGATCATCATCATCGTCATCATCATCTGCTGTCACTAATACCAAGGCAGAAAAAGAGTTAAAACGAGCTGCACGTCTAAGTCTCATTGATAAACATGGTCGTATGCCCCGTGAGGATGGGATTAGATTCTATGCTTTGCTGGACTTTGTGGCGCATATTGTAAGTTTTTTGTTGTTGTATATTTCGTATATGAATAATTTGTAAATTTGTGTGAAGTGTATATATACTTAGTTGTGGTCTTTGAATCACCACATTAATTATGCTAACAACACGCTTGTATCATGCAAAACACACACCTGCTATATGCTGTCACCACTACAATATAATAATGTTGATACCAGGTAATCAATGATGTAGAAAACGAACGAAGACTACAAGAAAGGTTAGATTGGATACCCCTCAACTGGCCAGAACGCGATGGACTTCAACGAATGCCAGATTCGGCACGAACCATCGTTCTCAGCTACATATGGAAACATATTCATCGCATTACAGATGAGATTGATGCGGGACAACATGATGACTTATACTTGAAAAAAGTAGGCCGTCGTATGGAGGAGAAGGATAGGAATGAGATACGATCGTGGAGGAAACATATCAAAGATGATTTTGTGGTGATCAATCACGTCCCACATAAAGGATCAGTCTTTGTTCAAGTGGGAAGGGTGGCAAAGTTTGAGCAACAAATGTTGGGACCTAATCCAATCAAGGATGATTCCGATATACATGATCCACGAGTATTCTTGATTCAAGGATTGGCAACTCCCCTGAAAGAGATGTGTGAAGCTAGTCATAAGGGGTTGATGAACGCATACCCCTCCTTGAAAAAGTACAACTTGCCCATTTCATTCCTTCATACGACGCTCTTGCCATACAATAATGGGATAACATATGGAGTTATTGCTGAGCAGCACTATTGCAATTACTACGAAACGCCACAGCAATATGCCGAGGCTGTGAAAATTGCATCCGACTGTTACAAAATATTGGTGTTGAAGAATCAAGAAACAGACGATAGTATGATCCCGTGCAAACTCTATGATACAATCACTCCCGACATTGTTCGTAAAGCCAAGCCTAGTACCAATATTAGTGTCCAACACGAGAAGTGGCTTCGCAATGAAATTCGTCCAGATGATTATGAAAACGATCCAGAGATGACATGTCTTACTGTTCAGGGGATGATATGGATGCCATTCCCAAATACTGACTCTGTCACTGATCAACGTACCATGAGTGTGATACAAGAGATAACATTGTCAGAACGGCCTTTGAAGGAAGTTCGTGAAGGTTTCAAACATCGTATCAAATGGGAGGTTTGGTATAATGATCACGAACCATGTCCATTTCACCGCCAACTTGGCATGAATGGTGGTGGTGTCGACACACTCTCATTCGCCGAGTGTTGTAAGAAAGATCATCTCAAACGTCTTGCCAAGGCACGAAAACGTGGCGAAGGTCTTATATGTTCTTACTGGTATAATCCCGTGGGAGAAGACGAGGCTGATTATATTAGTCGAGATCCGGTGGCAAGACAACAGATTCTGAATACACTTCGTATCGGTCCACATGATTGTAGTGATGTGAGGCTTCGTGTGCCCTTGTCGTATGTGGATGAAGTCAAGTGGCGAATGGATAATGCACAGATATTCCTCCCCATCATTGATTCAGGAGTTGAATACAAATGGATATACCTCGGATGGGTACCAGTGGCAGTGAATATGCATGCAGGACTCCTGTCATTTGGGGAAATTACACTGAATACAGAAACGGGAGACTTTGAAGCAACAGCCATGACAGCGGAAAGATGTGCTGCAATGATTACTCGGATGAAATTTGTCTGCTCCTATGGAGAACAAGTTGGCAAGGGTATACCAGTTGAGGACATTTCTCTTATCGGGACTCAGATGGGTAAATCCAAACCAGATAAGGCGGCAATGTCGCGGAATGTGGAGCTATTGAAGGAAGATTTTGATATTAACGCTTCCATCGCAATTGATAATGTGTCAAGAAGGTTTCGAAGATGTGAATACTGTGGTAAAGCAGAGGAGGGAAACTCTTCTGGTAAGGCCGATGATAATGGTGATGACTTTAAACTGTTGCAGTGTGCGTGCAAGAAATATTACTACTGTAGCAAGGAACATCAGAAACTCAACTGGAAGGATCATAAGGCAACTTGTATCAAGATAAGAGAAGGAACAAAATGAATTATTAGATACTATATTTCAATATGAGTAATATGAGGCAGTTTCATATCAAGGTATTTGATTTTGGAATGATCTCTTCTTCAAAGATGATGTTGTTTTGAAGTAAACGCAAGTGAAAATAATGTTTCCTGCCACATTTTCCGATATCCGCGAAACAGCCTCGCGACAGCACATCATTTTCCCGCTTCTTCCGCATAGTATTTTACCCGCCACCCACATCATAGAGGCAAAGGTGCCCCCGACAATAGCTCCTATGTATATTAACGCATGCTATATACTTCAATAACATCAATATAGCCCAGCCAACATAATTTCCTCTACCAATCAGAAATGACAACCAATACCACCAACCTAGCCGAAGCACGTCGTGCAACCAATCTCCGTGTCCTCCACCGCCTCGACCCCGGAATAGTCGACCTTGCCATAACCGCCACTCATGTAGTTCTCTACGAATTCAATCTTTCCACCCAACAATGGATGAAAAAGAATGTCGAGGGATCCTTATTCGTCGTGAAGCGAAATGACGTACCACGATTTAAATTAATTATTTGTAATAGGAATAGTACGGAGAATTTGGAGGTGGGTATTACGAGTACATTTCAGATGCAGTTGCGTGAACCGTATTTGATTTTTCGTGATTCGTCGTCATCGTCATCATCTGGGGGTGGTTGTGCTGCCGCATCAGTCGTCGACGAGGCAATTCGAGGATTGTGGTTCCATGATGGCAAGGAACGAGAACAGGTGCACAGTTATTTGGAAAATGTCGTCAAGAGTTTACAAAAAATTGAGGAGATGGAGCGGTTGCATAATGATAATGGCCCTTCTGCCTTATTAGTGAATAATAATAAGGGACCAGCAGCGGTGGTGGAGGTGAATACAAATGCAGCTGGTGCGGCACTTTTATCAGCACTACATTTGAATGACAATACCACCACCACTGAAGCAGCAGCTGCTGCTGATACGAAATCTCGGATGCAACAACACCACCAACCAACAGCAATACAATCCAACAACGCTACAAAACCATCCTCCTCCTCAAATTTACCACCACCACCACCACCACAATCGAAAACTCCAACGAGCAACAACAACAACAACACAACTCTTGATAAAAAATCCTTACAACTAGCATTACTAAGTTTGATTCAAGATGAACGATTTTTGGATTTGATACATGCTCAATATTTAAAGGTGGCGAGTTCTCGTGCTAGGCGTGAGCAGCAGCAGCATCAGAATAATACTAATAATAATGATTGACGACAACAACAACAATAGCAGCAGCAGGGGGGGGGGGGAGGAGGACAATGAATATATGAGATGATGTATATAATGAAAATGAGAAATGGTGCAAAATGGTATACGGAAAAAGAAAATGTTCACCATATATTTTTATGCATCATCTGGTCTTGTAATCATTACTATTATGTAACTTCTTTGTAATTCCCCCCCCTTTTTTTAAAATCAATATTGCTTACGACAAAAAAAAGACATGGCATTATATAATAATTTATATTATTGCTTCGTCCATCTCACATATATATAAAATACATCATGACCGGTAAAAAGTGAAACACAACCACCTCTATACATGTCACAACATGGGGTTATAGACTTGGACACACACACACACACATACTACCATTCTCTCTGTATAATACTTTCTGTACTATCAGAGTTGGAGGGAGGGAGGGAGGGGGGGTTTGTTGGTTTAAGGTACCTCTAACAAGAAAATCTAGTAATTTGATCACTAACACGTTGTGGTGCACTGTACTCTGGATCATCACTATTACTAGATCCCAGTGAAGTATCCACTGTACGATCTGGACTTACAGGGTCAATGGTTGATGCGACTTCGTACGACTTCTTGTTACCTATAGTAGGACTTACTGCTGCTGCTGAAGAAGAAGAAGAAGTTTTGGTTTTGGTGGTGGTGGTATTGGAGGTGGTATTCTCTTTGGAACTCTTCTTTCGGAATAGATGAAATCTTCGACGACGAGATTGTTTCTTTTCTTGATTTTGGGTAGTAGCAGGATGATGATGATGTTGTTGATTGGATTCTTGCTTTCTTGATGTTTTGATCTGAGATATTGGACTTTGCGAACTTTCATGTCTTTGAACTTGTCTTATCGCATTTACAGCCGGGACGGTTGGGAACTGTTTCTCGTCAAGTTGCTGTCGTTCCTTTGTCGACTGGTAGCTTCTTGAACCAATCGTGCCTTCTCTCACTTCAATAAAGACTTTACCTCCACGCTGATTTTGCGTACGCGCTCTGCTTAGATCAACATTGCTCATCTTCCTTTGTTCTTGCACACTCGTTTTGTCCATCTTGTCATTTCTCACGCTTCCATTGTAGCCATTCGGTATCAACCAAGAAGTTTCTCTCGTATTGTTGTTGTAATAATACGTTTTCCCCGATGATGCATCTATCGCAGCACTCCAACAATTGGAAGCATTTGCTGATCGTGCACGAGCATCGGCGTTTTCATGTGGTATGGGATTGATTGGTGCGAGGTGACTAGAATGAAATGCAGTACCAAAGGCTGTGGATTGATCGCTACTCCATACACCATCGCCTTGCCAGAAGGAAGAATTTAAACCGACCTCTTCTCTCTGATGATATGCGACGCGAGACCTACTTTTGTTCACGGCTTCAAATCTTACACCATAAGATTTGTTAATTGTTCCCTCGTTCATTAGCGTTCCCATCTTGTAATTCCTTCTTCTATTCACTGCATCCAGTTTTTCAGAAAGAGTCTTGTTGGAGCTTGCACTCTTGTTTACATTCATAGCCCCATCGCCCTCGATGTCTTCCTCATGCTGCCTGTTCCTGGCACTCTCCGCCATGATCTGCTTGATATGTTCTGTCAATAGAGATATGTCTGTCTCGGTTGAGTTGGCAGTACGAGTGCCCCGAGTAATGTCTGAAATGTCATCCATCCTTTTCCCATGAGATCTTTTCGCTTTTGGCGATATTGTCCCTCCTGTTATTGGTTCCTCGCACTTTGTACTTTCAATATTATCCATGATTCCGCCCATGAAATCAGTAGCGCACACCCAAGGGTTTGCAACATTTGCAGTAGCATCGTCATCATTCTGATTATATACTTCATTCAACACACTGTCGTCGCATCTCCAACCAGGTAAAGTACTGTGCCGAGAATCCATTGTATCCATGGTTGAATAGACATCTCCCCTACTACCAGAAAGGATACTCCCAGTAGCCGTAGACCACACACTCCGCGTATCTCTCGTTGCAATTGTATCCGAATCATCCATTCCTCCAACTCCAGTACAATTATTATTCGTAGACGCAATCCCCCAATATGGGCGACATAATACACTATTTTTGATCACATCCAACGTATCCAGCGACTCATCATCGTCAAAATCATAGTCGTCACAACAAATTTCATTCCCAAATTTTGTATTCGAATCAAACCTAACTCGAGGTGTAGTTGATTCTCCTTTTTTGTATATAGTCGATTCCAATAACTCATCCTCATCTTTACTGCTTTGTAATGTATCTCTTGTGTATACAGTATGATTATCGCTTGATGTGTACTCACTTACCACCACCTTGGAGGAGTATCCACTCAACACCGTCTCATCCAAATTAGTGTTGACATCGTCGTCATCTTTGTCAAATAATAATGTACGGTAGTGTGAACTTCCACTCCTTCCATTCCGGAGAAGATTGTTTTTCATTGTGTCAATGGGAGTTGCAGATCTGGTATCCATAAAACTTGCTGTGGCGCTGTCCAAACTAACAGTTTCTATGAATGAATTGCCATCATTACTGCTACTGTACTCCAACGACTCTTCCTCGTCCTGCTGCCGCCGCTGCTGCTGATTAATATGTAGCGAAGGGGGGGAACGCAATCTAGTATGTCGTTCCAATTGCAGATTATGTTCGGCACCGAATAACACCTGTTCTAGTTTACGTGGATAGTCTTGTGAAGGGTCACTACCGCTGATGCTGCTTATGATGATGTCATTGCTATTGTAATTGCCAGAGGATCTATTGCGTTGACGTTGGATCTGTTGCAGTTTAGTAAGGCGACGCCGACGACGATTGTTGTTGCTAGCTGAGTGAGATGGTGGGTCTGTCATGTGATATCTTCTTCCTTTGCATGTGTTGCTACAAGGAAAGAGCGCCTCCTAGCCATTGCCTCTCTAGAGAGTGTTTCTCAAAAAATAATGTGTCGAAGAGGGAACTTAGATACATATGCTTGTATGCCGAAGCGCTGCGGTCAATCGCATTTCCGCTATGGTAGCTCACAGTCTTGTATCCAAAAGGAAGATGAAGATGCAAGAGGAGAAAGAGAGTCTTGGCCCAAGGTTAAAAATATCAATAATAGGGTTAATGTCATTTTACATTTTTTACCCTATCTCTCTCGATTTGTTCGGACTTTGGTGCGATGGATAAGTGAGAGAGACCCACTCAGCTTTCTGTCGATACCAAATACGATATGATATATTGGTCGTATCGAACTAAAAAAGTAGAGTGGCAATACGAGTTCATCCGTAGCAATTATACAACTTTAAGCAGAGAGGAAAAGTCGATAATTTTATATTTGGACTATGACTTTGAAAAGATTAACACTAGTAAAACTACGAGAGTCTGGCTGATTCGCTTCTTTCAGTAGATCAACTCATCTCCACCAACAGAAGTGGTAATTCTTACTCTCTTAGAGTGCGGATTTTTTTAAGTAGTACCATTAGATGGTACTCATGGTATTTTTTGAACATCATATCTACAACCATACCTTAAGTAGTATGGCACCTCTAAGCCTAAAATGTGTCACCGTGACTAAATGTACTTACTGCGCCAGCGATCTGACCGCAGAGATCTTGCGTCGTCACCACTTCCGTTTGTGTTAATAGCTTGCAAAGGAGCGAAGGCCTGTCGGCGTCGGTATCTGAGTCGGAGTATGTATGTTATAAATTCCTACGTAGTGACTCCAGCCAGTACAGATGCTTTCTCACAAAATCGCAATTTCAACTGCACCATCCCCAAAAGCATTTGTACTGTGAAACTATCTACTTCGCACCACTACGACAACACCATTGACCTCGATTTCGTCATTCATTTGCCGCCTTCAAGCAACACACAAAAAAGAAAATGGATGTTGACCATAATGAATATGACACCCCTTCACCCTCCGCAGGAAGGAGCTCATCAACATCAACATCAAACCCCTATGCGATATTGAGCAGTGCGACCGCATCGCAAGCCAATACAACGGCAGGCTACGATGTAGACGCATTATCTGCGGTAGATACAATTGGTTTACCATACGACGACACACCAAACTCGGGAGGGGCTGCTGATGACCTAGCTACGAGGGCGGTTTCGCTCTTGACCGATGATTTTGGTACTGGTATAGTGCCAAGTTTGATGGCGGCTGAAAAATCACCATTAAAAAGTGTTCAAGAGGAGGAGAGGGGGGCTGGTGAGCTCCCCAAACCACCCAGATCGTCAATCGATGATGCCGAAGTTGGTCGTAATGCTGCAATAAAGGGCGACATTTACTTCGATAGCAACATAGGCGGGGAGAAAAATGGTGAAGTCGATGATGAAGAAATCACGGCTTACTCGGGATACCCCGATTTCGATTTGGAAGAGGGGACAAGAGGTGCAGCATCAGGACTTAAAGAAGCATCAGGAAAAGATGATCATGTTGAAGAAGCTAAAGGCGATCTATCTGACCAGCCAAAAGGCACCAACACCGCTTCTGCTTCTGATGACATGATCCCTAGTAGTGCTGCTGTGATTAGAGGTGACAGGGAGATGGCCTCTACTTATTTGGCGACGCAGAGTGCTAGTACCATGAACGAAAAAAATAGCACACGCACTCAACCAGGGGCCATGTTTGTTCCTGGACCAGACTTTCGAGGTGAAATCCTCACAGGATATAACTCAGCCCATGAAGATTCAGATGAAGATGCTAATATCAACGGTGACATTGAAAATCAAGATCAAACGTTAGTCGAGGCATACACAGTCCTGGGTAATGACGAGCGGGCAGAGATAATTGATATACTTCAAGAGGAGCTGGGCTCCGCAAGAATTGAGCTTGAAGTGGCGCGGACTCATATGGCGGCGCCTGTTGTTGAGGGTGTGCCAGTGTCTGATGTGAAAGATGTATCCTTGTTGGGCAACGATAAGAAGAAGAAAATATTGATCGGTGTTGTGCTGTTTTTGGGTACAATGGCTGTTGTGGTGGGACTAGCGGTTTTCTTTACTAATAACAAGAAAAAAAATAATGGCGATGAGCCCCCTATCCCCGAGGTTTCAGCTGCTCAAGTGCTGCCTCCTGTTTTGAAAGCTGTGCAGGAACGTAAAGTTCTTCGATGTGGTACTCACAAACATGATAGCGGTTTGTTCCAGAAGGAGGGATTCGAGGTCGACCTATGCAAGGCTGTTGCAGCGGCTGCGCTTGGAAGCTCCTACCGCTACGAGCTTGTGCCCGTGACGGGTGTTGATCGGTTTGTTAAACTTGCAAATGGGGAGTTCGACTTGCTCATCGCCGCCACCACCCACACGTTTGAAAGAGATGTTCACGAATTATCTTCGGGGGTGGGCTTCTCCTTTTCCACTCCGTATTTGTATGGTGGAATGACCTTCAACGGTGTCCCAGAGTTTGTGAAATGCGCTGACGAACTCAGTGTTATTGGGGAATGCGCCGGCGTTCGTATTTGTTCGATTGTCGGCACTACGTGGTATGACATGACCAAGAAATTGTTCCCAGCTTCCAATATCGTCATCACCGCAGAACAAGACAAATCTATCACGAACTTGATTGAAGGGAAATGCAATCTCATTCAAGGTGAACAGTACGGAGCTCCCGAGCCTGTGGTGAGAGCCCTTGGATACGAGGGGCCCTACGCACAGGGGGTTAATTCATTCACGAAGGATCCTCTGGCAATGGTAACGAGGGATGGTGATCCTGAATTTGCAGATTTTGCTGAGTTGGTTCTTCAAAGTCTATTGCATGCCGAAGCACAGAACATCACCATGACGACAGCTGATACCTTTACCCAGACAGGGGAGTTCTTTGGAGATCAATATGAAGATATGTTTCAGAACGCATTGGCTGCTGTAGGAAATTACGGTGAAATATACGACAGACACTTGGAACCAATTTCAGCCCGTCTCATAGTGAATACGATCAACTATGGCGAGACTGGGCTCCTGTATTCTCATCCTTTTGGCAAAGTTGATATTGTTGGCCCTGGGCCCATCGAGGGTGGAGTAATTGAGAGCATTCTCGAACGAGGGTTCCTCCGCTGCGGCATCCCACTCCGCAGTAGCAATGGACCAAGTGCGCTTGAAGATTCACAAGAACCGACTTCTGACGAAAGAGTTGGGCTCGACATGGAGTTTTGCCGAGCATTGTCTGCAAGCATCTTGCAACGAGTACCTGATAACGTCTCGTTCAAGAGTTTTCCTGCGTCTGATTATGGAAACGTTTCCCTAGCTTTGGACAATGGAGATATCGATGTGTATGCTGGAGGGGAGGTGAATATGAATAGCAACATCCTTAGTCCAGGCTTGTCGTTTTCGAAACCATACTTCTACGAAACAGGTTTAAGTGGGAATTCGACGTCTGAGAAAGCTTTTTCGCTTGTAACACAAGAAGCTGATGCTCAATGGACCAATTTAGTGTACTGGGTCGTTATGGCCACAATCTATGCGGAAGAAAATGGCATCACTCAGAAGACGTCGAATGAAATGCCTCTCGTGAGCCTGTTTGGCTTTCGCTTGGAACGTCTACTGCGTGATGCTATCCTTGCGGTAGGAAACTATGATGAAATGTATGTACGAGTGTTCGGTCAGAATGCCACAAGAGTCGGTCGCAATATGCTGAATGCGTCCCCATTCGGGCCAGAGCACTATCCACTACCATTTGGGAAACGTATTCAAGAGGCATTTGAGTCCTGATGAAGTTGATGAGGTTCTACACATGTTTACTGTTGCCTTTGGTTAGGTTAGGACTGCGTGGCTGGAAAATTACCGAGGGGGAAATGGTATAAAAGTCTCATACTTAGCTGGTGAGATGTAAATCAAATGTGTACAAATAATCTTTGACACATTTAAGATAAGTAGTAAAGGTGGACAGACTCCCACGCTCTTTTGAAAACAATCACCCCTTTTCTTGAATCTTACTTTTGAGAATAAATTGCATCACCCCACCCTGAATTCTTACAACAGAATTGCAGCCAGCATAACGAACAAGAATGTGCCAAAGAAATATCTTGCCGCATCTGATTTCATAACTTCTTTGGCATTCTCATTAATCAACGCGTTGTAAGCAGAAAGCAACGCCCAGGGGATGTGCGAATAAGCAATTACCTTCAATGCTGGTTCTTCTGAAAAGGCTGCGTAACATGCAAATGTAGCTGCACTCACGATAGACCAAATCAAATTATTCGCCCCAAGGGCAGCGGTTGCCCCTTCTCCTTCCAAGAACCACATCTGTAAAAGACGTATGCATCATCAAGAATAAAAAAACAATTCATGATGGGTAAAGAACGGTATAATCTCACCATGCACGCAGTACTTGAATGACGTACACTCACCTCTCTGAACTTCCTAGGAGTGAGAAGTGCCCACGCAGCATTAGCGACGACGTAAGCTGCCCATAACTTATTGATGACAGATGCCCAATCCTGGTTAAGAAGATTTGCATACGCAACAGCAAAGTCTAAGAATATTGTGAGAAAAAGGAGATTGAGCATACGAGAAATGATGTCGTCATACAGTTTCATGGCATAACCATCACTTACTCAATGCCATGCTGATCATGACGCCCTCTTTTGGGGGCACGTCATCGATTAGCCAACTGACACCAAATCCTGCCGATAAGAGATTAGAGATGCCTAGTGCTGTGGACAAGCTTTGTCCCTTGAGGAGAGCCACTCCAGCAGTAGCTACGAAAAACATGTTAGCTCCCATGGCCTTGAATAGGAGTTTTTCGTTGTCGGTTGCTTCACTGACACCCCATAATTTAAGTGTCCCTTCGGTGGCCTGCCAACACGTCCATCCATTCAACAATGAGAACCCTACCATCATATGACAATAAACAAGTAATTAGTATGTCATGAATTGTATCACATCGATAGTAAAAATTTTAGAGGGAAAATAATAATGCAAAGCACAAATAAATGATACAAAGAGCTGACGACTGACCAACTAGCGCCTCAGCAGCTGTGTCTGCAGCGAGCGGACCAAGATCGCCTCCGCGAACAGTCAAGGCGCTCGGAGTCTGAGTGGAAATAAAGGGCGTCGATTGAGCGCGAGAGCGAGAAGGTAGAAGGTGTGTAGTACCAAACGGCTTGGCCCCAGCGGAAACAGCCAATAGGAGGAGTGATGCATACGAGAGGATCTTCATCGTGTCGATGTCATGAAAAGCTTTTGGTTGAACAAATGCATACTTATTTATTTAGTTATGAATGAATGTTACTCATCATTGTTGGTGTCAAAAAGAGCTGAAACTGTTCTCATTAATATAGTGCATAAGATACAGCGAGATGTAAGGTAGGTACCAGTAGGACACAGGTAGGGCACAAGCAAGATTACCACTGTAGGCTACTGTAGGACAAATTCGGACGCTCATTCTTTCGATTCAAGTAAACTAACTAATCTACTAATACTGTGTTGAAAAATATCGTTATTGTCTACCTATTACCCCATCTAATTGGGTAGAGGCTGCTTACTTGAGAGATTGACTACTTCCTATACTTGTCGGCAAAATCATACAACTTGTCAATAAAATATCATGTACTTTTTGACTCTTTTTCACCGGATCATTCTCGCTGTACACTTGCATAAAACAAGTGAAGGGATAAACTTTGTCGCCAACATTGTATAGTTTTCGACTAACTTTAGTAGTATGTTGCTTACAATATAATGGTGAGCATGAATCTGACTGATATCTGATATCAATATCACCGATACCGATACCAATATTTGTACTTCACTTGTTTGATTTGATTCTTTTGTATTTATATTTATTGAGAGAGCAGCTGAACACCGGCACATCAGGATGATGATCGTGATTCTTTTTCATAGTTAGATTTATCTAGGCAGGTAATACTTAATATTGCAGGAATGGTAGCATAGTTAGAGGTGGCATAAGTAGCAAAGAACAATATTTTGTGTTCTCTGCCCGCGGGTAGATAGAATAGCGGATCTTGTAGAGAAGTCGAAGGGTCGGAGGGAAGTCTTGAAAAGTGCTTTCTCGTAGGTTTTCTTGCAAATAATATTTAAATGAGATGAATTATTCTATTTTGATTGCCGCTTTGTTGTTGCACCCAACGAAATAATAATAATAACAACAATGCATGTGTCCTGGAAGAACGTTTTCCATAATAATTATTATTTTTGCAAGATTGACAATTAATAGTGGGCCCTACAACAACACTCTATCTGAACAACAGCAGCAGCAACAGCTAGTGTCACCAAAAATTCTCCCGCGGCAGAAAAAAAACAATACTGAACAGAATAATTAGAAATGATGATGAAGTGGACGACATCTCAAATAATTACGGCCGTTCTGGCAATATCATCTTCCACTGCAATTGTCAACGGTAAATTAGACCCCCAGATCGCTGGCAATACAACCACCACCCCAGCAACAACGACAGTATACGTACCAATTGATTTAGCCGCTGCACTTGATGCTATCACCGCCACCGAACCAACAACGACATCGGCAACTACCACAACCACCAGCAGTCGCGCCGCACAATGGGGTACATTGGCCACAGTCACTTCCAAACCAACAGTCTCACCAACATCCTCGCCAACAACCTCTCCAACATCCTCTCCAACCAAACGCATTCCCGAAAAAGGCGACATCCTACCCCTCTGTCAAACCTCTCTCTCTTCCGCGGTAACATTTGACACGGATGACTCTTCCGCATTGGACAAACATGAATTTAGTGACTTTATTGAATCCTCTACCGGATCTTCTGCCGCCACCGTCATTCTAAATGAGGCATCGGATAAACTTTACAAGGAATTACGTAAGGCATGTGCCACGGTATTTAAATTGCCATCGTCGTGTTATGATGAAACTACCACCACCGATGATGGAACTGACAACAATAGTGGGAATTCTGAATTTATCCATGATGGAGTGTTATTGGTTGGTTTTACCAAAACTTGGGAGGAAAAACAAAAGGTAGAAAAAGATTACGAAAAGTTTTTTTGTAACAAGTTGATTGAGTTTCATGTAATGAATGGTGTTAGTTTGGATTGGACTTTGGTGGATGGAATTACTGTAGATGCTACTAATAATGCTGGAAGTGCTGGTAACTCAACAATGGTTATTTTTGATGATGCTTCGAACAATAGTACAGAAGTAGCAGAAGTGACAGAGGACATTGTGGATGAATCATCTGTAAATAACACTGTCGATGCGACTGAAATTGTTGATCCCGAAGCTGTGGATTGGGCAGCACTTGCCGATTTTGTCGCTGAGGCTACTTCTGAAGTAGGTGTTACTTCACAAGAAGAGGATGGAGAAGAAGGAGGAGAAGAGGTGGTGGGGGGGGAGGATGAGAGTACCATCACCAATACGGCTTCCGAAATCAACGCTGCTGATACATCCTTTGTTCAATCAAATACCATCAATGAACAACAGTCTTCTGCCAATGCGATGGACACGATTCCAACTGGTGGATGGATCGGAATTGGTCTTGGTGGAGTACTACTCGTCTTCCTCGTTGCTGCATTGATTGTAACCACAAAACGTCGTCGTAGTCGCAATACTACTAATAGACAAGCAAACAATGGAGATGATAGTTCGATTTGGAGTGACGAAGAGAACAATATGATGCGGGGTGCAGGTGGTGCGCCTCTGAGTTCTGTATCAGCAATTGGGATGGCAAGTACGGTAGTAACACGATTGACTACGGGGGATACGGAGGTGACTTTGATGAAGAAGCAGCCTTGGACAGAGAGAGAGCCTGTTATTTAAGAAGGATGAGTGTTCAAGTTTGAAAAAAGAGAGATGATATGTGTGTTTGTGGGGGGGGGGGTGATTGAAATTTGTCGGAAAGATAGAGCGACAAAGAGATAAAGGTGTTGTCTGTATGATGGAGATAGCAATAGGTGTTAGTTGTTAAAGATTCCTTCTCTTATGTATGTTTTCCCTTAAAGGGAAATATCTGTATGGTTTCTGTGACAGGCGGGAAAACGTTTGCAATGCATTAAAACTAAACAAAACATTAATGTTAGGATATAACATTAATGTCAGGATATATGTGAAATAATGACTGGGGTGTATTGAATGATGACGTTCTCCCTTTGGAAACGGCCAAGGAGCATGTGCCTACTTTATCTAAAACAATACCTTGAATATTCTTACATGTTGTGTCCTACACATACATCACACGTAATAGAAAAATACATGACCTCCTTTTCCCGTAACATTTTCCCATCACGCGGATCGTCATGTTGTTGTGAAGGCAAGGACAGGAACGAGACTTATATCTGCCTAGAGTCGCCCTTGTTAGAGTTATGTTGGTGAATCAGTTACAAATTTGCTTCTTCTCTTTACAAACTACCATATATATTTTTTCTAAGTCGAAACACGGTGTCACTTCTGGAACATTTCGTCACTAACCACAGTGAGTGACATGAATTGGTCATTGCATCTCTGCTCGCAATTTCTTAAGCCCTCATGAGTTGGTGGCTTCTCTACGTTGTAAACACAACCAAGTAGGCAGGCAATACTTGCAGTAAATCGAGCTCCGAATGTCTCAATGCACCAGTGCATTCCATCTGGAGAGATCTCCACTGCAGGGCATGTTTCATTTTCCTTTGATGGGGTACTTGAACACACTTGCGAATATGACGGTGGCCACTTTTGTGCTGTTCTCGATGGACGCTGTAAGAACACATCTGCCAATTCTACTTCCCATCCTTCTTGTGAATAATCAATGTCTCTTTGTGGGTTTATGAGATCTAAATTCTTGGCATTCTCCGTTAGTACTTGATTGGTAAGATTTCCGAATTCTTGTACAAGAACGTAATCAATGTCGCCTTTAGATTGGGTGAAGTTTCGTGCTACTTCTCTGATCATATGATTGATATCTGCATACACTTTCCAATCGTCCTTACTTTTCACATTGTTGTTCATTGACAGAGTGGGGATAATTATCGTTGTTGCACCGAGTATACGGTGGGTAGTTTCAATTGATTCGATGATTCGATTTGCATTATTCATGTAATCAAGTTGTAACCAGCCGTATGGTAAACGTAAGATGGCAGCATCAAAACTGTTGACTACATTGCCGCTTTTGAAACTTGCTAGCTTCATCTTTTGCCAAAACTCAGTTGTTGCACTGGTATAAGTATTGTATTCTTCAAGTGTAGGCATGACCAATTCAGTAGAGTTGTATTCATGATTCAGAAAGGCAAGTGCTTGTCCTTCATTCCAGTGTCTCCACGTCTGTTGACATTTTGTTGGCATTTGATTATTCTCTCTCAATATGAGATTTGTCATCCTCCAAAAAGCACTTACCCCACCACCCCGAATAGGAGAAGATATTGACATGCATAGCTGTTTCCGTTCTGGATTGTTAGGACTAGGAGCGAAATCTCGTACGGCACGAGCACTGCCTTCTTGTCCCATGTCTAATGAAGCCGCTTCGAATCCCTCAGCAAATTGCTCTGAAATAGAGTCACCAATAAATATTATCTTGAGATCTGTTTGAATCGATGCAATGAAATTGAAATATTTCTGTAGTGTTGAAGGCAACGGTTGCATTCCTCTACATAGATAAATAAATGGTGAAAACCTCATGTAGGTATCATAGTAGTCCGAATCTGCGGATGTTCTTTTTTGAAGCGAGACTGATATTCGGTTGTAGTAATAGTTGCGATGATGATGATGCAGTGGTACACCTGACGCCGTCAATCTTGTCGCGGATAGATTATCATTATGATCTTTTAATACTGATACTAATGGTACCCTGTTATTCCTGCTGTACCAAAAGCCTACGGTTGAAATGTAAATCACCGCAACAAACAGAGAACGGCGGCGATTAGACATGTTTCACTGATGCTGATAGATGGTGCCTTGAATGGTTCTGCATATATTGGTATGTCTAAAACATATCATTGCAAAAAAGTTATTGGTATGTCACCAAAAAATCGTACCAATTGGTCTGTCTTTCATCGGTCACAAAAAACACAATTTTTGCACCCCGTGAAAACGATACAATATGTGCTAAGTAGAGTGCTTGGTTTGACACCGTACGTACTCCACTATATGTGGAGACGAAATGCTTCGTATACTATCGACTAATAATATGTAGTTACAATACAGTTACAAGTCTGAAAAGGCTGTCCCAGGCGCAGGGAAAATTTGTGGATTGAGAAGATGCCGACCCCATGTCGCCGCAGTGGCGGCAGGCGAATGGGGTCGGCCCAAATACTAGATCTCTGTCGTTTTGTTCGTTTCCTTCACTTGGTAGGATTCAAATACATCGCATTGCAACTCTCTTTCTTGTTGCATGTCGTTCTTCCATCATTTGCTCGTCGACTCAAAGCTTTGAGTCGATAAAGTTGTGCTTGATACTCTGCCCTCACTTGTTATTATTTTCGATAGAGTATCTAGGTCAGTAGGTACGCCTTACATAGACAATTGGCTTGGTAAGTAAGGTAAGTGTACAATTGGGCTGTGACGCATTATGCTCGCTGCCGATAATATTTTAGCCACGTCACAATATTATTTTATTTCCTCCACAATAAAAGCACAACGCACAACCATAAACAATCACATCAACTTCTTAAAACTCGCTACTACTTCAATCCGCGGGTTGCATGTTGTTGTCATTCCCAGGCACTAACAACGGATACAAAATTATATTATAGCGGATATAAAAGATATATACACGTCTAAAAATATGAAGGAGAGAACAATAGTACGGCTACGCCTCGTAATTGGCAGCATGATGCTTTTTTCGTCATCGTCGGCCTTTCTTCATTGTTGTCCACACAACTACCACTACTTGACCAAATATGATGATAAGAAATCATTTTCTTCGTCGTCGTCCTCCTCGCTGTCCTACGCAGCAGCCGGCGCCGGAGGAGGACCAATGTCTCAAGTCGATCCCAACGCACGATCGGGTGGATGTCCCTTCCTCGTGAAATCCCATAATGGCGACAAGCCCTATTATGCCATTCCTGCACTCTTTCCTAATACACCACAACAGCAACAAGAAGAACGACCAATTGTACTGTTTGATCCATCCTCCCATCGCTCCAATCAAATAATAAAATTTCTAATCAAGTATGATGCTGCACAAAAATTACGATTTGCTACATTTCAAAGTCAAGTAGGACAATTATTATTACGTCGTATGATGATGTCCTCATCCACGAAGGTACAAAAAGATGAAAAGCTAGTATCCCCCAATAACAACGACGAATCATCAACATCACCAATGATGTTATGTACATCTGACAAAACTTATATTCAATCCTCGGCCTTGTTACAAATAGTAGCCTACGTCTCTACAACTGCTTCCACTACTTCGAAACGTATCAAACTTGTACAATATTTAGCATTGGCATCCTACATCCTACCCACTAGGCTGCGTGATAAATTATACAATAGAATTGTATCATCATCCCCTAAGCGACGACAACGTCGACGACGACCATCATCATCATCATCTGCCAATACTAGCGTGTATCATGAGACACAATATCGAGATCGTTTTGTAAATGATGGAATATTGACGGGTATGTTTCATAATCCTTCGTCGTCGTCGTCGTCGTCTGATGCTGCTACTACTACTGCTAATACTACTGCAACAGTAAATCTATTCCAAGGTGAAAATCCACCCCAACGTGGAGATACAGTACGTATCATATGGCCAACATCAGCATCAACATCATCCTCGTCATCACAAACAACACAACAACAACAACAACAACAACCACTCGAGGTAGAACCATCCATAACCTACGATGAAGAATTCCCCAACGGTTTATGTTTAATTGGTGGACTGGGTACTATTACCAATGTCGATTTACCACTACGGGTGGTAGTACGTATAGATCGAAAGTCACTTGGGTTACTAAAAGCAGTAGAAGAAGAAGAAGAAGGAAAGGAGAATGGGATAACATTTGGAGATGATGATGGAACAACGATGATTGCTTGGGTGAAACCATCAGAGATTGCATTGGTATAAATAAAAAAAGAAGAACAATGGTGATCCTTGCTTTTGCGGTATAACTATAAACTAAGTATAAGTAGGGAAGGACATTTTCTTGTAAACTAAATAGTTCTTCTAATTATTTTTCGAAAGACAAAAAAATAAAGAAAACTCTATAACGAGGAAACACAACCCATCTATCCCGTCCAGGTCAATCGTTTGTGTGTGTGCGTGTGTGTGTTGTTTTGTCTAAGCGTGTTGTGTGTGTTTGAGTGTGTTTTCTTTCTTTTCTCAAGGTGCTTTCTCATTCGTATCTGCAGCTAATGGTGGTTGTTCCTTTGGTTGCTGTTGAAGCTGCTGCTGCTGCTGATGATGATGATGATGCTGACTACGTGAAACCATTTCAGAATCTACACCGCTTACCTCATCACTAACAAAGCTTGTCATGGATGTTTCTTCCTCTTCTTCGAAATTATGATTTGATGCAGCATTCGACGACTTGGCCTTCTTTGCAGAGGGGGTTGGAACATTATCAGTGGGGATTTCTCCGTTATGGGGACGTTTTCCTTCTCCTTCTCCTACACCTCCTCCAGCACTAACGGAACTGTAACTCATGGCATCGTTGGTGGCATTGACATCATTATTGTCGTTGGCAGGTTTCGCAGCTGCTGCCACTGCTGCCTCCTTCTTCTTCTCGTCAGAATCAATAATGTCACTTCTTTTTCCTTCAAACGAGCTCACTTCTGCTTCTTCTTCTTCACAATAATTGGATGTATCCACTTCCACACCATTCGATGTATCCTCTTCTTTCTCTTCTTCTTCGTCCACCTTACTCTCCACACACTTATTACATTTCCAATCATTCCCCTCCGGTACCTCTAACAACGGAGGATCCTGACACATCAAATGATAATGACTATCACACGAATCACAATACACCAATTTCCCCCCCTTCCCACATTTATCACAAAGTATCTCCCCCGGATACTTGAATGGATTTTCATCCCGTGCCTTTTCCATCACACGTCGTAACGATCGAAAATCCTTGGATGTTTTGAATTTACCCAAGTAATACGTGACACATTCTCGTACCGGCCTACCCAATGCCTCGGAAATTTGCCACATATCCTCATGTTTCTCAAAGACTAATTTACGAAATTTGGCACGTTCTTCCGATGTCCAATGAGAACAATCGGTGGGGTTAGCCTTGGATAACAATTCATCATAAAAACCGGGTAGTTGATAATTTCGTTGATGTAACATATCATACGCTGGTTCCTTGATGGAAGATTTGACACGGTGGTGGATGAAATCGATTTTACCAGATTTTTGTGCCTTTTCTGAATCCCACACTTGATCGTACCTGTGCGTGTGTTATTCATAATGATATATTATAGAAACAATGGAGGGAGAGAGAGAGAGTGATGAGAGAGAGTGATGAGAATTGGATAACGATTGTAATAATGAGCTTCTAACAAAAATGACAAGGCACACTTCTTGGATTAATACACTTACAAAACCTCCTCCTCTTCTTCTTCTTCTTCCATCATGTTCCTCTTATCCTTATCCTTCTTCGTCTTCTTCTTCTGATTATTATTATTATCACCATGATAATAATACGACCCCACCTCCGGCAAAACATCCACCTGATACTCCTTCCCAATCCGACTTGAATTCTTTTCATAATGTGTCCTATTCTCCTTCCATGCTATATCACTAAATCGTTGTCGTGTCATTCGTGTATTTGGTGACATGGGAATATGATGATGATGATGTTGTTGTTGTTGTTGTTGTTGATGATGATGATTGTTCTTGTTGTTGTTCATGTCGTCATCATCATCATCATCATCATAACGATTATTATTATTGTTGTGATTGTTGAATGATGATGATGATGATGATGATTCACCGAATAATTCCATAGCATTGGTAATCACACCAATATATGCTTTGGATGCCTTGATATACACATCTTTGGATGATGATGCCAATGATGATGATGACGTCGTTGGATTGTTCGTAGTAGTATTGTGATGATTTTGGAGAATGTATTCAATGATTTGTCGAATGTTGGTGTAATATTCTTGTAGTGGACATGCTACCTTCTTGTTGCCGTTGTTGGTGGTATTGACAGTGGTAGTAATGGTAATATTAGTTGTAGTAGAAAAAGACTCTCTCCAACCATAACATTGTTCACAACGTATTGTACCCTCCTCATTGGTATTACCGCAAATACACGTCCATGGTCCTTGTTGATGAAGTAATTCTGGTATTGTCGTGTTTTTGTTGTTGTTGTTGTTGTTGTTTCGGGAGTATGGCTGTTGTCGTTGTTTTGGTTGTTGGGGTGGTGTTTGATGCGAATTGGCATCGTCATCGTCATCATTCTTATCATTGTTGTTGTTGTTGTGTTTGTCACGAAGAAGAAGAAGATTAGTGGATATTTGTACCATGTCAAGATTTTCTGGTAGTACTGATGCGGTTGTTACTTGTTCTGTTCCACCACCTCCTTTCTTTTCTACTGCTGTTGCTGTTACCGGTGGACAAAAGATGACAAGTCCCTCTTCGTTACCTGTTCCTCTTACCTGTGGAGGGAGAATAAAAGCAAAGAGGCACGGAATTTGTTAGCAATTTTAGCAAAAAGACCCCCGGCACTTTTGACAATGGTTCGAAGACCGAGAGAGAGTGAGACCTTGGGGGGAGGGGGAAGTCCCCTCCTCCTCTTCCTCTTTTCTTTTTTTTTCGTTTTCCAAGCCAAATATATATATATTTGATGGCGATATGATTGATTATATGAACAATAATAATATTATTAGTATATTTGGGCATAATACGTACCAAAGTCCATCCCCCCTCCTTCTCCAGAATAGGCCACATCACGTCATAAAATGCATCGATGGTTCGTTGTCCCTTCATTCCAATGGTGCTCATGGCCTCGAGACGTTGCTTTCGTGTTGTGGTTGTCGTCATCGTAGAATTAGTATTGTTGTTCTTATTGCTGTGAGGATAATGGAGGGTGGCGTGCTCTCCATTCGTTTTATCGTCATTGTGAGGAACCTCCTTCGTTTTGAGTCCTGTCGCCTCCACCTCTGACATGGTTTCGTTTTGAGGAAGAGGGAAGAGGGGGAGGGTTTGCTATTATATAGTGACCTTTTGTGATGGATAATACTTATGGGCTGTTGAAGAGCAATTTATTTACGAAGCGTATTAATTATTAGAAACACCCTTCGATGGGTCGCTTGATTTTGTGTGGTGGATCCTTCTTACGTTTGGCGTGCGTGCCGAGCATGGCTCCAGATCCCTCACGCACGCGCGCATGGATAAGGAGGTATCTTCAGAAGACACCCATCTGAAATAGAGAAGGGAGAGCTGAACGTCCGTCCGCCACTCACTTTCGTTTCTTTTCCGCATCAAGACCAGAAATGGCGCCCATTCTAATCACCATAGTGTATCAGATTCACCACTCTCTGTGTATGTCTCGTTTGGTATTGAGTCGGCTTTCTCTAATCAAGAGCTTACGTGTAGTGAGTGCAGGTGCGGAGCAACTATGCAATACTACGATGATGGGCAATAGGAGGAGGATGATAATATTATTATGGTGAGTAGTATTCGTATGATATATATAGTGGCGAACGAACGGATATATAAGAATACATCGGCGGCAGAGAGAAAACAAAGTATCACATCCTATCCCTGCTTCCTCCCGATAGGCAAGATTGAAAAAAACGACATCTCTCTATCAATCAATCGATACACATGCTGTATCAAATCAAACGGCAGAAAGAGAGACGCACATATGAGATTGATCGACCTATGTCTATCTATATGGGAAAGATAGCCTTTTCTCCCTAATACATCCTACACGGGATCGATTTGATTTCATGTTCTTTTTGGAACATAGGATAATAATGGCAAAAGACAAATGATCTTGCGTATCTCCGTGCGCGGATGATATTAGAATGAGATTGTCAATGAAGGCCAGAGGGGTTTGATATAGGTAGGGGGGGGCGTTGCGGATATATATATATAGTGCGTGCATATTATTTGTTGCAGGAGAGAGAGCGAGAGAGAGATTTCTTAGAGCAAGAGGGAACAGTGAGAGCAAGAGGGAACAGTGCCTAAAACAATTGTGGTTCATTGTCTATTGTTGTTCCACTGACAATCTCTCTTCTTTTTTTTTCACCAATTATCAACTCCTCCGCTCCAAAGACGAATAGGCAATACGCTGGCGCGAGAGATCATATTATATTGGGAGTGTGTATAGAACAATATATTTTTTTGAAGGATAGAGATTTGCAATTCGACAACAACGAAATAGTGACACACAAGTGACAACATAACTCTCTCTGTCTCTCTCTCTCTCCAATGAAGCAAATAAACATCACTAAAAGCCTCAAAGGCCTACTCCTCCTTCTACCCACCATAAATTCACTGAAAGAAACTACCAAACAACAACAACAACAACTAATATATCCACCCTACAGCTACGATGAAGTCATCGAATTCAGACGAATGATCCAAAGTCTCCCACGTACATTCGATCCAACCAACCCCATTGAGACATGCTACACACCACTCTACAACTCCGACAGTAACAACGATGGAGTAGTCTCCATTGACGAATATCCAATATTCATTCGAGAAATCAGTAATGGAGTGATTGACGTGACATCCTTTTCCAATTTGCCATTTGTATTACAAGTGAACTTTGTCTACCTCAACTGTTTGTGTGCGTTCAATCTAAACGGGGATGACTGTTGTGCGGGTGTGAATAATGGGGGGATATTGACTGCGGGGACGGGTCCGGGAGAAACTCCTACGGATGTTGAGGCGAAGTATTTGAATGTGGTGTGCGGTGATACTCAGGCGAGTGTGAATTTTGCACTTCGGGAGGGAGTGCCGACGAAGAGTCCGATAAGGATGACGTTGGCACCAGTTGTGGTTGTTGCTCCTACGGAGATGCCAATGACGAGTAGTCGTCCGACTACACTGGCACCGGTTACTGTCCAACCGTCTGTATCACCGACGGAACAGCCAACAATAGAACCAACAACATTATCACCGACGGAAAAGCCAACAATTGAACCAACAACATTATCACCGTCGAAAAAACCGACAGAAATTCCGGTATCTCCATCGACTTCTCCGGTGGTTGCTCCAACTCCAACGACGGATGCACCTGTTTCAACTGCTCCGGTTATCACTACTACTGCACCTGTGATGATATCTCCGACTAGTGCACCTATTATTGTTCCAGACACAAAGGCACCTTCTTTAACTACAGAACGTCCCACAACGAAACTTCCTACGGTAACTGGACAGCCTACTTTGTCACCGAGTTTATTTGTTGATGTGCCTACAACAATGAAGCCTACATCTGACCCATTACCAACTGTCGCTACAACGTTGGAACCAACTTCTGGAGAGGGACCCACAACAATAAAGCCAACAGCATCCACTACAGAAACACCTTCTCCCACGTTCCAATTCCATCCCTCAATGCATCCTTCTACCGGAGCCACGACCAACCCCGGTAAAAAGCCTGATAATGGAAACTCAACATTTGAACCAATCTCTTCAGGAGCTGTTGCGGGAATCGTTCTGGCGTGTGTAGCCGTGGCATTGGTAGGAGTAATAGTGACAAGTAGGAAACGAAAGAGGGACGGGATCGAAGACCCTTCCTTGGGTGATTTATCGGATAAAGATAGAGATTTGGAAGCAGGAGGAGGTAAAGGACCCGATGATAGCCCTGGGGGAGAACCTATTGGGAGTGATAGTGTCCACTTGTCGAGTCTTGGCTCGCCAGGAGATGATGAAGATATGGAAGTTGGCAATTACGTTCCTCAAACAAGAGAACCGTCTCCTCCACGTGACCCTGCCCTCGTTCCGATAGTTGCAGGAATCCCCACTTCTCCTAAATCTCGAAGACATACAGATTCCAACGATGATTCATCAAGTGCTGGAGCCTCCGGTTGGTCGAGCAGTGCTGGAATGTCGTCACTGAATACTGCTTCGTTGGCTGATGTATCGTTGGCATCGGAATCATTTGATGCTGGTGTGGATGATGGTTTGTCAACTGGATCACCGACGAAGGCTCTCGCGACTATCGCTGCAGCAAGTGCTGTCATCCAAACAACCAGAGTGACACAAAATGATTCTGAGCCTGTATTCATTCAACTAGATAGTTCTACAAGTACCGAAGATGATGTTTCTTCACCAAAAAGTTCGATCGGTATACATTCAACACCACAAGGAGAGGTTTCACGAGCAGACTTGGATAGGGCCATCGAAGCTGGAGATTGGTCAGCCGTGGGTGCGACCGCTGCGCTCCTCGCAGTAACGTCAAAATCATCCTCCAAACTAGAGAACGAAAGCGAACAAGAGTCAAGGTCTACTATCTCCCATGAAAGCTCTTCCACCAGTAACTCGAAGGGATTGGATGATCTTTTGGCAGCTGGTAATTGGGAAGGTGTTGTTTTGGCGGCCGCCAAGATTGAAGAGGAGAGTTCACAAGCGAATAGATCATCAGACGAGGATACAACATCGTCTGGACATACTGGTGGCAGTAAAGGAGAGCGAGATCTCAATGAAATCCGATCCGAGGTGGAATTTCTCGTGAGAAGGGTGGTACCAGATGAAGCTGACAATATAGATGAAATGATGCTCCAATTTAAAGGACGTGAGGAAGAGCTCGTAGAAACGCTCCGCACAATGCAAGAGAGGACTGTAGCGCAGAGAGCACGTCAGGCAATACGGAAGAGTGCCAAGATGGAAGCACAGGCCAGGGCTTTAGAGAATCGTGAAGAAGGACGAAATAGGACTAATTCACTCTCCTCGGAAGACCCATCCTTTTACGATGATAGTGAAGATGGCTCGTCTGTGAGCGACTTGGATTCGCAAAGCATGAGCACGAGTGAGGACCAACCCTCCTCGAAACAAACAACCATTACATCATTAGAACTAGCCGTCCAACAAGGTGACTGGCGAGCCGTCGGGGAGGCAGCCGCCATGATGGGTGGTGTTGGCATCGCCCCTGCTGAAGGAGACTCTGAAACAAGCTCCTATGTAGAAACTGACTCTCATCAGGGTGATTCAAGCCTGGCCACATCTACAACCTCTTTCGATGGGAACAAAGAAGACCGTATTACACGCCTCGATAGTTTGATTGCCAAGGGTGACTGGTCTGGAATTGTTGCCGCCGCTGGAAAATATCAAGCAATCGACGAACAACTAGGCTCACCGTCCGAGGAGGAACGCGAGGCCCTAGCCGAAGCCCAACTGTGGCAGACGATTGCCACACACAGCAAGTCTGAGAGTTTCGCCGAGGCTGATGATTCGGCAGGAGCAGCTGCAGATTGGGCAATTTCACGAAGTTTGGAACAAATTCAAAGTGCGTCCGGTCCAACAACTGAAGACGATGAGAGTGTATGATGTGAACAGACAGAGTTTCAAGATTTATGATATCGTCTTGACCTCTTTTTTTGTATTTATTATTAATGTCTGTGCTTTTGGTATACATGTGCATAGTGAGGAAAGAACAGAAAGAGTGAGAGAGATGTTCAACCTAAAGTATTTCAAAGGGAGGAATCGCTTTCTAAAAGCTAAATGAACTGTTTTTATGGTAATTATATTTCCCTGCATTACTGAGGCAATGTAAACACTACACTTGCATTACCTTGTTCCACAACATCTTCTTCCATTTCGTCCACATGAGTGCCCACCTCGCTCACACTATCATTGCTATCCAACACATGTTTCTCCTCATCAACATCACTCTTTCGTAATATCTCACTACTCTGTACAAAAAATGGTTGTCTACAACACGGACAACTCAATGTGTACTCCAAAAGATGTCCCTCTCTCAACTTCTTACCATGTCCAATAACAATCTCATCATTTCGTCGTCCCAATGCAATAAGCCATTGTATCATGCAATCAGAGTGAAAAACGTGTGGACATCGAGGGTTGGAAGAGTAGCATATACTTTCCGATGGTTCGTAGGATGATCTACATATTGAACAGTCTGTGATTGTAACTTCTCTTCTTCGTGGTGTGGTGTTGGAAATAGCAGCACGGTCTTCTTCTTCGTTTGATGTAAGAGTCGTTGGCTCAACTGTGGTATCATCATTACTTGGACCTTCGATCACTTCCGTGGCTGGACATGAAAGTTGCACGCTGTTATGATGTGCAGACTCTGATGCTGATGGTAGAGTAGACGACATCATAGCAGATTCTGAAGTAGCCACCAAAGATGAAGATGATGTAGGAACGTCGGACGAAGCACAAGCATAGTCTTCTTTCTTGTATAGATTCAGAACAATGTCATGTTCACAAGAAGGAGTAGATGCCACAGCATCATTCTGACCAAGACCATCATTTTCGTCGTTTCTGCTACTCTTGGCTGCAACAGAATGCGATGTAACATTATTTCCCAACTCTACATCATATTCCTCATCTTCACTACATTCCAATAGTGAGGAATTGAAGTGTTCCAAAGAAGACGAAGAAGAGGATACGGAAGATCCAGTCGCAGTAAGTGCAATGGTTGAGGTAGACTCTTGCATCATGTGCTCCTTTTCCAAGGTCTGTAGAAACAGCGGAGATAAAATGATGAGAAAAAATACAGAAAATGAGTTAACATAACATATAGTATCATCTCCTACAAGGAAAACTGCAGCACTGACACCGGAAAAAAAACTATATGTATATATATTTTTCACTTACAAAGGTAAACCCCTCCATCAAACGTTTCAACCCCCTCATTCGAACATCATCCACCTCACCCTTCCTTCGTTCACTCAACATATCATAGTTTGGATAGAATACCAAATGAACAACATGCTTACAAACAAATGCACACCCCAGTGAAAAGATATACAGTACGACTATAATTATTGCACCGGTGAGGCCAAATGTGAGATAGAATGCTGTGGAGATTACCACGGCCGTGACGAGGGAGAGGGATAGGAGATAGATTGTGAGCGGGGTGATGTTGCGGGAGGCGGCGGTGATGGTGGATGGTGGTGGGGTGGCCATACTTTTTTAGTTCTGCTTTTTTTTTTCCAGTGCGGCGGCTGATAGGCTATTACCGCTACCTGTGCTTCAAGTCGTCGTCGACAATTTGCCTTTTATTTGATTGCAACAAAATGATGTAACAAATGGAATGAGCGGTCAAGATTGCAATTTCCTTCAATTTCCTTCAATGATGCCGACCGTTTTGACGCGTTTAGCTGTGGATTCTGTCCACAGTCTCTGGTATTTATCGTGGTCATAGATGCAGACGTTCGATACCGGTTTACTAGCCGGTCATCGAACGTAAGCTGATGGCAAAATGCTTGGCCAAAAAGGAGGGCTTTTGCGCAAGCCTCCCAATATGTGCTAGCGACGGCTCAAGCTATTTCCAGTGAAAGGAGGGCATGCCCTCAAATCCAAAAAGCAGATGGCAAAGCCTTCTGTCATCAGCTGCAGCCTGCTGAGCCTTCTGTCGGCATTTGATTGACAGCTGCTTTCTTCGAAAGTCGCTAAATCCATCAGTTGGCGATTTCATACCAGCATTGTGGAACTGTGGTGGAAGTGGAACCGAGCGCCGGCCATAGTAAGTATGATGTAACACTCAAACCATTGAAGCAACAATGAGAGAGAGCAGGGACCGATAATAAGGAGCGTAGCCAATGCACCAGCAACAACACAACATTTATTACAACCCCAGAAGCAACTCTACTACTACAACGAACAACAACATGTCATCAACATCCGGTAATCTCAACGATCCACGCTTCCTCGTTATGTCAAGTCTGTTCACCCTCTACGGTCTATTTATCCTTGGTGTATGTTTATTCTCGGCTGCATCTTTTTGGAAATGGGTTTGGAATATAGTAAAGAAGATTGGACTAAAGATCGGTTTGTTGAGTAATAATGGTAGTGATGAGACTGAGGAGGAAGTGATAATTATGGGTCAGCAGCAGGCTACTGCAAATAGGAGGTGAGTTTTCCCAAAGTTGTTGTTCTTGTTGTTTTTTCGTGCATTATTTCCTCCCATAATAGCACTTGTTCTAACCAATACAGCACACGGTATAATGTATTATATATTATTCTTCTGTACTTCTTGGGCTTATAATTTTATCAAGTGACGAGGGAACTCTTTATCAATTACTATCCGAACGTTCCAAAAGACGAATTGATACATTACGTCAGTTGGCTATAGAAAAGCTCTTGTTGAATTACTCATTGGTGAGTGTATCATATTGTATACGGAAGCATGGCGTGATGAAGAATCAGGAGAGTGTGATTGTTTTACATATCTGGGGTAATGATTTTTCCCTCGCGCATACATACTCAACATCTCCTATTTCTCTCTATCTATCTCTATTCGGTTTTGGACGCTACACTGGTGTATCATAATACATTATATAGACACTGGAAGAAGAGAATGTTGTAGGACAACGAGAGAAAATTACACTAGAAATGGATACGAAAACAACCATCGATAATAGCACTGCCGTGGTAGAAACTACCATGATTTCGAACGAAAATGATTCTGCATCTAACACTATACCATCTACCAGTTCAGATATAGAAGAAGGATTTTATAGTTGTAGTGAAAATCTTTCTGAAAATGATTTGAGTGATATAGAACAAGATGGTGATGCAAAAGAAGTGATAGTCGAACGTTGCGAAGATGATGATGATGAGGACCACGGTGTAAAGTATGATTATGTGAAAGATCATTCAGACAATTACGAACCTTCCTACACCTACACGCACGTGCTCATTCCTTTTCCGGGTGTGGGCTTGGATGGGTTATGTATAGAAACGTCACTTACTAGTGATGACAACAGCGGCAACAAAAGTAGTAGTAATGGTGAAGTGAAGAGAAAATGGCCATTCATCATGGGCAAACACATTTCAAAACGCAAAGAGGACGAGGTGGACAATAACAACAACACAGATATTTGCACTACCATCCCGCCGCCAGAAAATGAAGCAGCAGCAGCAGCAGCACTCGACAAGAACAACAAACTCTGTCGTCGTCAAGTACCAATCTTCTGTTCCATCTGCCTGTCAGAATTCGATCTCTCCCAACAAATATGCTGGTCCTCCAATACCGCATGCACACACGTCTTCCACTCAGAATGCATGATACAGTGGCTTGTTGCATTGGGAAGGAAACATTCCTCCATGAAACGATTTCCATGGAACCCTTCTGAGAGGCAGCTCGTGGGACATTATGAGTTACAGTGTCCTTGTTGTCGTCAGGAATTCATCAAGTCGGCTTTTGTTGAAACGAAATTTTGTGATGCTGGTAGTAGAAGTAGTAGTAGTAGTATTGCAGTCTAAGTATATTACAGTTTAAGATCGGTAAGAAAACTTAACTGACAAATTATGCAAATGCATCACAATCACACAAACATAGTGACACAGTCTAGTAGAAAATTGACGGAAACTCTAATCGTCCTGTGAATACTATATACAGATACAGACTCGATAGAACTTTGTCTATATCTATATGTCCACTGGCACGTCTGCGTCTTCTTCACATGATGCATTTCTCCTTTCTTCCCTCTCGCATTCAATAGGTGATGATAGGAGTCGATATGACAGATTATCACATGCTACCTTCTCATTTTAAATAAGTATACAAATCACTCAAATTTCATCTTCACAATGGCCTTGTACTCATCTGATTTAAACCAATTCTCCAACTCACCAACCCTCTTCACGGGTAGAGGATGTGTCCTTTGCTGCATACGAATCGATGCCCGTACCATCGGATTGGCATCCTTCAACAATTGCTCATACTCCCTCGATTGATCAATAAATGCTTGTGTATTCGTTGCCCGAGACGTCCCAGCAAATAACTTCAACATGGCACCCGCAACAACGTTCACGTCCTGACTTACCAACAGGGCTGCTCGATCACAGGAATATTCTGCCGCCAATCTCCACTCCTGCAACAATTGCTCCGCTTGTGATCCTAACAATGGCAACCCTCGCAATGGGGTTGAGGCAAGCCCACCCAAAGTCAAATATAGTGAATGTGAACACTTCAAATGTCCCAACTCGTGTCCAATAATTGCCTGCACCTCCTTATCGGAACATCGATCGAGTAATGCAGATGTTACAACCACAATGGCGGGTTTATTCTTGTCTTGTCCCTGTAATGCCAACGTATATGCATTCGCCTGTGGACTCGATTGGACATATAATTCGGGAACTACCTCCATATCCAATATAGATGCTGCCTCTTGCATAGATTCGTACAATTCCGGCATTTGGTTTGGTGATACCTTAACACTGCTGCTGAGTAAGTCGAGACGAACTCCCTGTTCTACGATGGACAAGGATCTTCGGATAGCCTCCGTGGCTATGCCGCTAAGTGGTGCTTTGGAGAAGAAGTTGGTTAAATCTCGGTCTAGTGGGTGGCGGAATTGTGATGCGTCTATTCCCTTGAGGATTTTGGAGTTGTTGTTGTTGTTTCTATTATTGTTAGTGGTGAAGAGTGTTTTTACAGAAGACGGTGTGGATAATGCTCCTGTGGTGATTGGAAGGAGTGCAAGCAGAGCAAGTATTATTGTCTTCTTCATTTTATTTTTCTTTGGACTGCTCTTAGTAATGATAACCTTGATATATGCCTGTGGTCCCTGAGCAAAGAGAAAAGGTCGTTAGTGCATCATAAATATTATGATGCAATTTCTATTATAAAATGTAGAAGGATCCCAAATATGCATCAGGCCCGTGGATATGCATGAATAGACCATTGCATTTGTACGACTCCTCCAACACACTTATAAGTATACTGATTTTGGTGCTCTGATCAAAAGACAATGTCATGGTGTGTGTTTTTTTTGGACACTGCTTCCAAGTTTATGGCACCATATTATTATTGTATACTCAAATCAGAGGACAAAAAGAAACAACAACAGCAATAACTCTACCTTGAGATGACGACGGACTTCTTTTTATGGATCAGATGATATAATTAGTATGCAGCAATATTAAAAATCGTGCAATCCATCGAGGAACATCAATACCTCATCCCTCATCGATACTCTTCGCTGCTACATAATGAATGATGAATCAGATCAGATCTATCCGATCTCAGCTGCGCTGGCAGAGGATCGGAAATAGTTATTGTACCATAATAGTCGGAAATAAAGTCGGAAAAGATACGATTGGAAAAGATCTGTAGGAACGAGCAGTGGCAAGCTTCGGGCGTCGGCCTCCTTAATAGTCTAGTGGTATGGTATGGTATGGTATGGTATGGTATGTGATGGTATGGGCACGGCCCGATTGTTATTGCGATTTTCATAGCAGCCCAAGTATGTGGAGCGTGAGACGCACGTGTCCGATAGCTCTCGTTCCATCGTCGAGATGTCCCTGCGAAGGTTATGTTTGTTTTCTTGGCATGGCCGATGACCACGGCAGAAGAAACAAGCAGATGTGACGAGGTGTTCATATGTTGCGTTGCGTTTCTCTGTATTGGTTGTGTGTTTGTAAATGAAGCAGATGATGATTATTCGCTGGGTTAGTTGTCTCTTAATGCTATGGACTAGTCTGCAGTCTTCTGCAGTGGAGGAGGTCGATAGCAGCAAACTTTTAGGCGATGAGGTAAGCTGAGGTATGTTGTTGTACGATACTTCGTCACAAAGTTTGGCAAGCAACTACTCTAACAAAATAATGGGAGAAGGGGGGGCTGGCGCAGGGAGGAAAAGTAAAGACGGTAAGTCGTCGTTGGACCGTTTTCGCATTTTTCAATTTGAATTGGTTCAAAATTGGTTGAATTTGCATGGGAATCAGTACTTGGCAGCTTTCGCCTCTGCAAGGTACATGATATGGTAGCGGATAAGGTTCCATTTGCTCGTGTGAAGGTAGGTGAAGGTGCGGCCAACCAACGTTATTTCATGGAAGAGCAGCGAGTGGTAATGTTGCCTTATTGTATTGTCGGCAACATCTACGAGAAACGCTGATTACAACTAATCATTTCAATATCAATATACAACAAAAATAATAAACGATGAAGCTGCAACTGCTAACCACGGCAGCGACTGGGTTCATTCTATCCTCATCGCCATCGGGAGGCACTGCTCAAATTGTTGATGACGTCAATAACACTGCTGTTCCAGAACTTATTAATGAAAATAATGACACAATATCATCCGCCACACCGGCAGCGTTTGATGCATCATCCAATACGATTGTTAGTCCAACATTTCAATTCACTCCATCGACGCAGGCGGCAAGACCAACATCCAGATACACTACGGAACAATGCAACTCATGGGTCACCGCCGCCCTCGCCGCCGACACTTCCAACTCGGGAGGGCTTACCGGAGACGAATACCTCACCTTCTTACAATCAATCTCAAATCCACCTTACGTTGGAGAATACTTCAAATCATTCACAAAATTCACTGAGTTAACCTACACTACGAAATTTGTCAACAAAATCATTACATGTGCATGTACATCTCTACCGGGATATGATCCCAAAACATGTTGTATTGGACCGGATGCGGAATTGCCATTAGTTGGGTTTAATAGTACGAATCTAGCACCGGAACAAAAGACTTATCGGGCGTACTTTTGTGAAACGTTGGGGATTTTAGTCAGTACTGTCACAACGGGAGAACCTACCGCAAGTCCGAGTTTGAGGCCAATTTCTGATGCTCCTGTTAGTGAGGCACCGATTATGGCTGCTCCTGTATTAGCAACATTATCTCCAACGAGTAGGTCTTCAACAAGTAGTTCTCTAACCCCATCACCATCGAAACCACCAGTGATTATTCCTCCAAACGTTAAACCTGAAGGACTTACTGACAGAGCCATAGCAGGGATTGTTGTTGCCATTTTCCTGGCGACTGTGGCTGCCATTTTTTTCATTGTATACCTGCGTTATAAGGAGAAACAGGAGCAACAACGATTGAGACAATTTGCTGAAGGGGAGAACGCTCCTGATGATTTGGTGCCGGAGGAAGATGTAAAACAACAAGAAGAACAGGAGGAGGTAGACGATGTGTCGTCGTCAGATTCATCGTCGGAACCAAGTGTTTGGTCAGAATCAGATGATAACGATGACAGTATGGTGGAGGAGGAGGAGGAACAGAAAGTGACGGAGAGCTCGGCTGTGGCTGCTATGGGTATTGCTTCGACTGTGGTGACGCAGATTACTTCAAAGAATGGTTCGAGTGGTAGTAATAGCAGCTGAACGAGTGCTTAGATTTTCAGTGAGACAAGATAATAACTTGAGCGTTGAGTTAATATGAAAAATGGCAAGAAGTTGAACGGAAATACTCTCTTTTGTTTCTCTTGGAAAATGCGAAGATGGCTGAAAAGTGAATAATTGTCCTGTGATAGTATGATAGCATCCGAGTGTTACTAAGAAATATGCGATTTAAACATTATATATGTGGTGCTGATGTGTGTGTTTGTATTTCCTCTTTACGTTAAATAGAGATTCGTTAAGTTTTATCAATGTTAATTTGCATGTACGGTTAAGTCAGAGTAACCCAGTGTGAGAGATTGGACTAAGAGATCAATTCAGCTTTATGCTGTAGCCAAATCGTCAAAGAATTCTGCTACTATTTCCTCAAAGACAGAACTAATCTTCTTCCTTACCGCCTTACTCGCAATAGAAGGCAAAGGCAACCAAACTAACAACTTGCACTCTAACGTCATCTTGACTTTTTTCTGCAGAGAGATAGAAGAAGAAGAAGCATCATCAATGTTCATGTTTGTTTTTATTCCTTCTTGATAATTCGACACTGAAGAAAAGTGACAGATAACTTTCGAACAATCAATCCAATCCTGTCCATCGTAATACTGCGTATGACACTCTACCGTACTTGTTTCTCCATCCAATCCCAATGAAATAATTCGTATCGTTTCCCGGAACTTGATCGTAGCTTTGTTTTTGGGGAGGAACCATAATTTACCAATATATTCTGCAACAGTTTCGTGAGAAGTGGTAGGGGGGATGGTAGTTTTTGCTGTGTGTATAGTGTTGCTATCATAATCATTTTCTGGTGATATTTCTGGACATACTTCCTCCTCGTTTCGAAAGAGGACGCTTAATAATGTCCATGTTGGTAGAGTGGTGTTGTCGTCGTCTGCTTTGCTTGTATTTCTTTTTTCAATGGATGAATCACGAGTCTTCGGCATACTATTATGACCCATCGACGACGTTATTGTTTGAGTATAAGTTTTGACATCTGCCGTGTTCTTTCGCCCACAAAGTGTATTCATGAAGGCAATACTGTTCATGGCAATCGCTGCATCGGCAGCTGTGCTCACAACAGCAGTTTGTGGCTGCTGTATTTGTTGCGTTTTGGCGTTGGGATTTGCATTAGCTCCTCTCCTGCTGTTTATAAAGACGGAGGTGGTGGTATCGGTTGCCCGAGAGCATGTCGAAAAAGATATGATGATGAAAGGAAAGAAGAGGTGCAGCAGCCATTTCATTTCGAAAACGTGTAGGAAGAAGCAAATGTGGCCTATGATAATGCAGTAGTAGTGGATCACGGAAAGTAGTGGACAGTGTAAGTGTGAAAATGTGAGTGGCTGATTTTTATGCTTGATTTGGCAGGGCTCACGACATGGTTTAGATAATAAGGCGAGATGGAGCGGATGAGAGCAGATGGCTTATCGCTCATCGCCAAGACAAAGACTGTTACAATATTTTACACACAATCAATACTGTACAATACGCAAGAGCAAGACAGCAAAGATCTTCATTGAATCGTTTCCTCCTTGAAGTATTAATTCCTACGTGAAAAGGTCAGAGTATCCCTTGGGCCCGGGCCCCCATCGGCTCGTCTTGCCGCCACTTTTTAGAGAGCGTGGCCACAAAACAGAACCAGTATGACACGCACTACTTCGTACTGCCCAAGAAGCCTGTGTGGAATTGTTCTACAATACACGCAATTCGCTTGCCTAACTTTTACGAACATAACCTTCGATCCACCGCCTATCGATAGGAACATTCATAAAACGCCAGCCACTTTCCACCAAGCCAAGAATTGTCATCATCTTCTACTTACATTAACACAAGCAACAACAATAACATAGAAGGAAATTGACGACAGAACAAACGCAACATGAACATCTTGACACATCTGCTACTCTCATGCGCCTTGGTCATCTGCCATGCCAACGAAAACAACCATAACCTTCGCGGGGACATCTCGACGATGGAACGAGAGCTATCGGACACATGCGTCTCACGCTCCACATACTTGGGCTGCTATGAAAATCGCAATAACAATCGGGCCTTACCTCATGAGATAGATGGACGGGGTCATACCGCTCGAGAATGTGAGAATGCATGTGCGGACAAGGGATTTTTGTACTTTGCTCGTGAGTGGAGAGGTCAGGTATGTATCAACACTCATCATGTGTATGTGTTGGATGACGATGCTTCGTCTTGTGAGGCGCTTCTTGCTTTATGCTGTTTGCTCATTCTCTTCATCGTCTTCCTGTTTTGCTCCTCGTTCCACTCTCTTTCTACATCATCATCATCATAAATATTATAGTGCTTCTGCTCCAACGCTGATAACTACGACAAACACGGCACAGCCAATAACTGCGATTGCTGCGGCACCAACGTCGGCGCAAACAAAATGTGCGTCTACAAACTACAATCTGAAGCGCAGAATACTGCAGCACCAGGATGCACAGATAAGTTTCACGATGCTCCATACATGGGATGTTACGAGGACCGAAACATGAATAGGGCACTCCCTCACGAGGTGAATGGGAAGTATCATAGTGCCGAGGATTGTCATGAGGAGTGTACAAAGGCGGGGTATACGTTCTTTGCTAGGCAGTGGAGGGGTCAATGCTTCTGCGGGAATGAGGTGTGTGTGTGTGTGTGTGTTTGTTGCATGTGTATGACGCTGGTGATTGCATCCTTGTTTTGCTTGTATATGTGCCGTCCTCTGATATCTCTTCATCAAATCAATCCAAACAGGGATACGATAAGTATGGATCTGCGACTAATTGTGATTGTTGTGGAAGAGATGTTGGACCAAACAAAATGTGTGTTTGGCAAGGAGAGGGAGGAGGTGGTGGTGATGTAGCTGGCGGCGGTGACTCCGAGACGGAAATAGGTGTAGAAGACGATGGTCAAGGTGGAGAAAGTGATACGGAAGGTGTGCCGTCAGGAGAGGAAGGGGGTGTCGTAGAAAGTGAGGGGGAAGGTGACGGAGGTGATGTATCTGGTAGTGGAGGAGAAAGTGAAGGTGAAGGTGAGTCTGTTTAAGTGTTGTATGTAGGAAGAGGTGGAGGTGTATGTACAACATTTAAATCGCTGCACTACTTATCATGATCCTCTACTTTTGCTTCTATAAAGTCGAAACAACTCCTCTCCCTCTCTGCATCGACGGCGAACTCTCTTATGACACTGGCAACGGAACATTGGCAGTTGATATGAACCCTCTCCTCACGCCCTCTCCGGGACAGAACTTTACCTCTTTCAGATACAGTGGTGCAGAAAATAATGGGACGTGTTTTGCATCGAGTTCTCCTGCGGTTATGAACTTTGATAATAACCCCGACGCGATGGATGGCACAATAGCTCAATGCAATTATGTGGCGTGCTATGAGGACGACTGCGATGACGACGACCAAGAATGCTGCTGCAATGCAAGCATTTTCATTGAAATCACTGATTAAATGGTTGTAAAGAATAGATGATGATAATGCATAGAGACTGACACTGAAACACTAGTTTCATCGACATAATATCGAAATGTTAGAGCATACAAGAAGTTTGCAGACGCCTTCTTCTCGAAAGGAGTTATATCGCAGTTATGTACATCTCTTTTCTTTGCATTTCTCTTGTCTTTGCAAACTCCTCTTACTTGCCACTTTCGTAGGAGTAACTGACACGAAGACATGGCCCCTGCTCTTGTCGTCTTGTTTGTTTTGCAGTGTATTGCTATGCAAGTACCTACTACCTACTACTGTTACCAGTATACCGATTACGTACTCTTAAAAAGTACAATACTGATACATAAGCGGTCGGGTCAATGGGTACATGCGTAGGAGTTAGTACTTCAAGCCGTGGAAAACAGAGAGGCCCTCCACTCCAGCCTCTCCCTCTATTACTATGGCTGGAAGCTATGCATAAAGGATGAAGAGCCTCGAGATTATCGCAGCTAAGAAGTGGCTCTAAAGAACCATATTGAATCACTTGCTCCAACTCATCATCGACTGCAACGACAGCGACTAATGCTCCGGTGCAGCAATCTGCAATAAAGATTATTTCACCACAGAAAACAACGAAACATAATAAGACGATGATGGACCGAGTCCAAAAAGCAACCATCACTCTGGCCACGGCCTTGTTGATGACCAATAACCACCACCACCACTCCATCGTCGTACAAGCCCAACAAGAGTCATCGATAGCAACAGCAGCCGCCGCTAAAAACGTCAACTACAACCCCGAACAATGCACATCATGGGTCTCCGCCGCCATCGCCTCCGACACCAACCAATCCGCCTCGGGCGGTCTATCCCAATCCGAATTTATGACTTTCCTTTCCAACATCCCCCAACTCCAAGGCTACTTCAATGCCAACATGACATTTGGCACATTACCCTTCGAGGTACAACTGGCCTATCCGACATTGGCATGCTGGTGTGAAGAATTGGGACAGGGGAAGGATTGTTGCAAGGGTCCTGATCCAAAGATTGATGTTAGTGCTCTACTTTTGGAGGATGATCCGTTGGGGGTGGCTGCATCGTACAAACAAGATTTCTGTGCCTTTATTGGATTGGTAGTTATGGAGTTGTCGTCTCCACCTCCTGAAACTACGACGACGACGATGACTACAACTGTTGCTACGACGCCTGCATCTACTGTTGCCGCCACAACAATAACCACCACCAATCCAACGGCACCAACTGATCCAATCACATTCACCATCACTGGAAGTGTCATCGACTACTCTACCTACCCCTACACTCAAATCTTTGACAATACACCACCTGACAAATTACCATCTTACACCACTGCAGATGATATCAAGACCAATTCTGAATCGAGACAGGGTGTGATTGGAAATTTAATTCAGGGTTTTACGGCGTTAACTCTTGGTATGTTGGAAAAGTGTCCTGTGGTGACTGTGGAGGAGGATGTGGAGGAGAACAAGAATAACAGGACGAGTGAACCAGTGAAAACTTCAGTTTTACCACCTGGTTTACTTGGAAGTTTGGATGAAACGTTGGTGAATGATATAAGTAAGTTGGATCGTATTTGAGTGAGCAGATTTGTCACATAATATGACTTGTCCGCTTTCTTTCCTTCGTAACACAACAATTTCTCTCTTTCAATTTTTGCTAACTTATACTTCACGTCGTCGTCGTTATGTTTGTGTGGTGCGTACAGAATGTCCCGAAGGTCTACCCTACGCCCCCAAAGACGCCTTCTGCGTCGAATTCATCATTACCATGAAACCCAGTGAAGGGCTTGCTCAGTACGAGGGAGTTCGTACGTGTTTGGTTGATAATATCAATACTGCCATTGAAAATGGAGAACTTTACAATATCATTCAGGAAATTTCGTCCAACACACAAATTACAGGATTAGGTTCACCAGGAGAGGGGGTGGATTATAAGAATAGTACCGTTGGTGATGCTCAGGAGAGTATTACTACCGAAAATAATGAAGGAACCACTGCTCTTAGTGGAGGTTTAATCTTTCTCATCATTCTTGCACTGTTTGCCGTCCCTCTTGTTACGTTGACAATATTGAGATATCGAGGGAAACAGGCGGAAGAATTGGCAAAAGTGAGAGAATTTGCTGGTGAGCCAGCCAAGGATGTAGATTTGGAAAATCCTCCTGTGGTTGTTCCTCCGGCAACGGAAGAGGAAGGGAAACAACAAGAGGAGGAGCAGAAGCAGGGTGACCATGATGATGATGATGATAGCTCTGCACCTTCAGTTTGGTCGGAAAGTCGTGGGTCACAGCCCGACGTAGTGGATGAGGATGACAATGCTGCAAACCACCCAGCTACTGCCAAGTTGGGATCCTCCCTAGCAGCAATGGGTGTTGCATCAGCTGTAGCAACCAATTTGTATGAAAAGAAGAATGCTGGAAACAATGAAGAAGAAGACGTTGAAGAAGCCAAAAGGGTGGAAGACATTAAAGCCGAGGTCATTTCTCTCGTGGAGAAAACTGCGCCGGGGAAGACGGCCGAGGAACTGTTATCCGCGTATTCAGGCAGAGAGGAAGAGTTAGTTGGTCATTTACGGAGGTTGGATAGAGAGACAAATCGTTTGTAAGATCATTCTGGACATCGTACGTAGTAACATTTGTGTGTGTGTGTGTGTGTTTGACAAGCCTCGCTTCTATAAGCAGTTAGTAGCGAAGCACGAAGTAATCGTCACTTCGAAAAGGTTTGTTGTAAGAATTTATCACCATTATTAGAGATGAGCGATTAAATATATTATGAAACACCTGAACACAGTGTTGTATAAGTGTATCGATCGAAGAGTAATCTATTGAATTTAGGCAGAAAAACTTCTTGTGTACATTGGAAGACGTAAATCAAGTGATTTAGTTTAGGTATAAAATAAGGAAGAGCTTTATTCAAGCCAAATGGTAGATAATGTGAGACTTTATTCAAGTCGATGGTAAATAATGTGAGACTTTATTCAAGTCGATGGTAAATAATGTGAGACTTTATTCAAGTCGATGGTAAATAATGTGAGACTTTATTCAAGTCGATGGTAAATAATGTGAGACTTTATTCAAGTCGATGGTAAATAATGTGAGACTTTATTCAAGTCGATGGTAAATAATGTGAGACTTTATTCAAGTCGATGGTANATTTAGCCCACTTCTCCCCCGACGTCCAATCCGACTGATGCAGTAACTCCGCCACCTACGCCTTTACCAACTCCGTTTCCAACTGGACCACAAACATGTCCCGAGCAATACTGCCCAACCTCTTTGCCAACGAGAAAACTGAAAGCAACATTACCAAGAAGGGATGTGGTGCAATGTGATTTGGCCATGGTCTCATTAGCCAACTACACCGCCCCGGGCACTACAGATATGCTAATTGAACTCAGAGGTCCAGCCAATTCTTCTGATGCACTAGACTTGGTCATCGCTGCCCCACACGGTGGTGGGTTGGAAAACCTTAGCTACATTGACGACCGATCCGGAAATGGAATCGTCACCAGCAAGGATTCGTACACAATCGAAGTATCTGAGCTACTTGCACAAAGGCTCATCGATACATACTGTGTAGGAGTTCCATATTTGATTATTAATCATTTGCATCGTCGAAAATTAGATGCAAATCGTGATCTTGAAGAGGCTACAGCAGGGATTGTGATCGGGAAGGCTGTCGCCACGGAAGCGTGGAATAAGTTTCACACATACATCAACCATGCACAAGTGTTGGTTTGGGACAAGTTTGGGACTAGTACTGGTACTGGTTCGAAAGGTGTGACGGGTGTGAAGGGATTGCTCTTTGATGTGCATGGATATATAGGGAACAACGGTAGTTCTGATGCTAGTGCCACTGAGGGTTGGAAGGATGACGTGAACATACACGGTGCACCATTTACTCAATGGGGATATCGATTGTCTGATAATCCAACTTTGACATCGTGCCCTCTTGATAATGTTTGTGACACATGTGGTAGTTTCACTCATGCACGGAGCCTGCCAAATCAATCTTACGAATGTCTTGTCCGAGGACCTAATTCTATGGGATCGCGTGTGAATGCCCTTCTATCCAATGTTGCCGGTATTAGCGACTTGTGTGGACTAGGGACCCCATCTTATGAGTATCCATCTCCATATGCCCTTGCCACTGATGCGACCTACTGCAATGATGCAGCATCTGGAGGAGAATGTCATTACTACTCAGGAGGTTTTGACCTTCAGATTCATGAACGCATGGACGTCAACTTGGCTAACCTTCCAGAGCCGACTTTATCTGGATATCATTTCAATACAATGCAAGCAGAGTTGCCACGGTGTATTCGCTTCGGCGGAGATACGATCAGGGCGGAATTTGCTGGTGTGTTGGCTCAAGCGACAATGGGATTCTTGAGGGACTTGAATGGGCCAATGCCATCGTAGGAGAAGGCAGGGTGACAGCATGGGATGTCTATGTTGTCTCGCGAACAGTTATTAAGGTGGAACAATAGTAATTCAACATACTATTCCTACTGTACGATCGCTA
>JALLBJ010000016.1:0-89782 GCA_036940105.1 Skeletonema potamos
TCAGCCTGAGCTGGTGCTACTGACCAAATAGAGTTCATATGGGGTAGGAATAAAAATAAATGAGCCGGCTCAGGCCCTCATCTCAACTACAAACGACGCTACAACCTCGTATGTGCCGGGTGGAGGTGCAATTTGGGCTGGCCAGCAACAGCACAATTGGGACACCATATCGTATCTTGTGCTGTCTGGTTTGTGCCCAAGGGAAAGAATCTCCGCCCTTTTATCAAGTGGAATCCAACGGTAAATGGTCGCCCAGTTGTGGTGGTCCCCTGAAACAGCAATCCTACCTTTATCAATGAAGAGCTTGATAAGGCATCTGTTTTATCTAACTTGCACCGTTACGGATTCAACTGGTCTTTCTTTGAATTTACATTCAAGAAGCGATTACGTGAGGAAATGACGGCGAGGTTCAGTGATACTAGAAATGGAAGAGGAAACGATGTCCAAGATGACGGTGTTGAGCCTCCATCTGGATTGAAAAGAACTCGTTGCCCCTCGCCTGACAGAGATAAGGATGATAGAAAGTTACCAGCGGCCGTAACGCCAAAAAAAGGAGCTATCCTTGTTCAAAGAATCGAGCCAAGTGTGATGAGGCAAGAGGCAATGAGAGCTTAATAATTGTCTATTTGCACCTGCAAGAGCTACACACTTGCACCAATATTCTGATTATTACTTCTTGTAAGGTATTGTAAAGCATCTGATCTACCTCATCATCTACTGTAACAAAATTTATTCACGATGTAGATGTAGTCGGCTTGCAGCCCGAAGATATTACTGCGGGCATGGCCAAGCAACGTTTACCTGAAGCAGTAATTTCATCATACTTTTGTATCATCACTGATGATACTGCTGCTGCTTCCTCTTGAGTTTGACCGAGTAGTATTTCCCTAGTGCGCGATGTCCCCTGCAAAAGGATATGATACAATTCCGAACCATTTTTTATGCTTGTCCATTTCATTTCACTCAATTCCACAGACTTTGTGTCAACAAATCCTATCTTTGCTAGTGCATTTATTGCTTGGTTGGAATCTCCAAAGTCAAAGAAGTTAGGACCATTAGGAAGTCCCTCCACGTTTGGATTTCCCACTTCAGCTATCGACTCTAATGCTATTCGAAATCCTTCCGTCCGATCTGGAGGAGCCCATGCAGAAAAGCTGATTCTGCCTCCCGGTCGTAACACTCTATACGATTCACGTAGAAATGCATCTGGGTTGAAGAAATGAAGGATACCGAAATTGCAGACGATTGAGTCAAAGGTTCCGTCATCAAAGGGTAAAGATTCTGCACTCCCTTCCACAAAATCAATATTGAAATGAATATTTTCTTGATGCTGTTCTTGTAGCTGTGCATCTATTCTTCTCTTTGCCATTTGTAAGAAATTTTGAGTGATATCTAGTCCAATAAATTGAAAGTTAGAGTATGAATCGCTTGGAATATCCAATTTCATTGAAGAGTCGATCGCAGCTGACAGCACAAACCCTGGTCCTGTTGCCACATCCAATAACTTGAATTGATGTGTATCAATAGAAGGTGAAAAACCTCCATCAGAGAGGAGTGTCGGTATAGTCTGACGAGTTAGTGGACCAAATCCTTCGTCATATGCCTCGAATCCTGTTTCCCAATTACGGTGCTCCATAGCAAAAAATCGATCTCCGTTGTCGACACTATCATCTGAGGAGGTCGTCATGGCTCTCATCGTGCTACAGGAGACAGTATGTTTTGCAAATGTCTGTGATTGAAGAAAACAGCGCTGCCTTTGAACAAATACAGCCGCCAGAAGCATCTTTGGGTTCATTACTGAATGATATGAGCTGAAGGTGAAGCCCTGAGAGAGCAATACTATGAGCAACGAAGAGATAAGTAGGATAAAAGCAACGAATTGACCTGATGACCCACTGCTAGCTAAGTGCGGTTTTGGGGTGACATCTTGTTACTTAGGAATTAGTATGGTACTGTCATACATTCTCGCATTATTTCCTCTCTCTCATCTCATAAATTCCCTCGAAGCGACGGCATGGTGGTACCTACTGGATGAAGTTGTAATGATCCCCTTATACCATACTTCATACTTCTTCCTCTTGAAACGAAGAGAATGGTACAATCACGAGCAGCTACAATTGCAGGCGTGTGCGGCAACATCTTGGAATGGTATGACTTCAGCCTTTTTGGGTACTTCAGCGATGTGGTTGGCGTGGTCTTTTTTCCTCCATCGGAAAAAGCTGCTGTGAGTACAACCGGCGAATACTATGATGATAACTTGGTGAAAAGTTTTGCTGTGTACGGTGGTGCCTTTCTAATGAGACCTTTTGGGGGAATAATGATTGGCTATTTGGGTGATAAATATGGACGCAAATATGCTCTGGTTCTCAGTCTGTTTCTAATGGCAATACCGACGTTCATCATGGGATGCTTGCCAACATACGAACAGGTGGGCTCGTTGAGTACAGTTCTGCTGGTGATTTGTAGGTTACTTCAAGGTATGTCTGTAGGTGGTCAATTGCCTGCCAGCTTGGTATACACTGTCGAAATGAAAGATAAGAAACACTGGGGGTATTATGGCTCTATTGTAATGGCGGCGGCGAACATAGGCACTCTACTAGGAAATCTTATCGGTGCTCTTTTGCGAACCATCCTCACGAAAGAACAACTGTTTAGTTGGGGCTGGAGAATTCCCTTCCTATCTGGTATTGTAATTGCGTTTGTGGCTGCGTTTCTGAAAATCCATGGAAAGAGCACCATCCAAACGAGGGTGAGTATGATCAAGAGGAGAGTCAAGAATCATTAGGTCAATCGAAGCATCCTTTGAGGGAGGCGCTCAGAAAGGAAAATAGGGCAGCGCTCATTTCGGCAACTCTTACGCCAATGCTCTGGGGCGCTGGGTTCTATCTCACATACGTGTGGATGGCCATATACATGCAAGAATTGATAGTCCCGTCAATTCCTAATGCCTTTTGGATAAACGCATTAGCATTGCTCTTTGGTGTGGTATTACCACTCCCATTGCTTGGGATGTTGTCTGATTACTGTGGACGTATCAAAACGATGGTGGTAGGGGCTGTTGGAATCGGGGTCTTGGGGCCGTTGTGTCTTCTTGTCATCTCTCAGGGTCAGCCAACTCGAGCTTTCTTTGCGCAGTGGTTTATGGGGATAATGCTATCGTTTTATGGAGGTCCGATCAGTGCTTGGCTGGTCGAAAGGTTTCCTGTGAAGGGTAAGTTACAGATGATATCGCGGGCTGCTCACGTTCTCACTCTCTCTAAAAGTTTGCTAACAACGCACCTGCTTTCTATTTACCATCTGCAGTAAGAGCAACGAGCTTGTCGCTCGGATACGATATCGCTCATTGTACGGCCTCGGCGTTTTCTCCATTAGTCGCAACTTATTTGGCAAAGCGTGTTAGTCCAGTCGCGCCCGGTGCCATCTATTCTTTATTTGCAGTGTTAGGGTTAGCAGGTATGTTTATTTCAACGAAAATTCATCAAGATGGTGGTCTTGATGACGTTACGAGCTCCCCTGCGACTGAGGTGGCAGACGCAACTGAAGATGAAGAGGAAGAAATTGAGAAAGAAATTGTTTGATTAATTTGTGCAGTGTTCAGCTGATCTACAATGTTCCAGTAATGTTCAAGTAGTTCACACTACTATTTTAACCGCCGAATTATGGATCCAATTTACCGGCGAGAACCTGCTTCGCGTAAACCCATGGTGATGGAGGTAGGGAAGAGGGTGGTCTGTACGATCTGAGTAATCTTGCTAGCTTCCTCAGCGTAGAGAGTTGAGGCGTATCGGTAGCAGCTGGAATGACTTCGTTGCGACTTTTCGTTAAACCGAAATCGTTTGATACTTTTGATGCTGCCTGGCGAGCTGTCACGACGCTCTTCTCCGTACTCCAGGAACTATGCCCCATCCTATCTATCCAATCACCACAGAAGTAGACACCCTTCTCCAACCTCACATCAGGTGAGTAGGAAGCAGAGGATGGGGCGAAGTGAGAGACAGCCTTTCTGGCCCGTAATACTGTTGAATCAACAATGTCGGATCGATCAATTTTGGTTGTTCCTAGAGCTTTCGAAATCGCCCGTAAAGCGAGATCGGTTATGCCATCATTGTCCAAATCCACAAATTTGTCTGCGCGAAAGAAATCTACTTCAATAACTGACACTTGCTCCTCATCTGTTACGTTGTTGTTCGCGTAATAGTCTACTGACCATTCATCATGCATCCTCTGTAAGTCATAAACGCAAAATCCTGTCTCCTCGAGCTCGTCAATGTTTCCAACTCCAGCTCCACAGACTGCGATTGGAGAATCAACCATTGCATTTGCCATATCAGGGGGTAATTGAGTCTTGCTGTGAGATCCACCTCGCAGGTTCGATGTGATTGACCGACTTGGCCTGAGGAACAGCCTTACGGCAACACAAGTAACGCCTCTGAGTTTATCAAAGTCCCTTGTTGCTTGTAATGATGAGAGGGCGGGAGATGTTGCCGCCAATCGTCCAGCAGCGGTCGCTCCAACTGCCAAGACGACTGCGTCACATTCAATGGTGTCTCCGACTTTGTCCTCGCTAGCTGCATCAAGGCTGACGATATATTTGCCACTTTCGTTCTTCTCAATTGAGGATACCCTTGCACCTCCACGAATTGATACATTTCTTTTTACTAGTTGAGCCTGCCACGGCTCAAATATCTTTTCACTAATACTCCCTCTGCACCATCGAGCATCAAACGCTCCTCTTGACTGCAACGCAAACACATGGAAGCATGATAAAGCCGCAGCAGCTGAACAGTCATATGCTGGACACATTGGCAAAACATGTAGCAGTGGAGATACTAGTTCCTCGTATAGTGCATCTGTGATGCCTGCCTTTTCAAATAGCACGGATGCTGGTTGTGAATCATATCTTTTCCAAGAAGTGGGTGACTCTTGTTCGAAATCGCTCCAAGCACCAAGCAATCCTAAACCTGATAATAAATCGACAGGTTGCAGTTTCGTTGGTTTGGAGTCATCTAGCTCAGCGAGGACAGGTAAATCAAGTGGTGGAGGCAAATTGGCAGCAATGAGACGTTTTATTGCTCGCTCGTTCAACTCAGTAAGCTTAGGTAACTTCATGCTAGTGTTGTTGCCTTCGTTCTTGTCTTCCTCTTCCACCAAAACTGGGGCCACAGCCACTTTACCATTCTTCGAGAACAACACGCTGGGAGTGTAAGCTCCCAAAACTTCATCAATTACTACACCGTCAATGCTACTCATAATATCAAAGGTATTCTTGTATTCTCTCCAAAAGCCATGAATTCCAGCTTCGACGGGACGATTGTTACTACTACCATCGCGATATCCTCCTGCCAGGCCACCTCTGGCTTGCTTTGCTGCATCTAATAAAATAATATCCACGTTTTTGTGTTCAATGTTATTGTGAGATAAAGATTCAGCGAAGGAGTAGCCAGCCCAACCTCCCCCGACGACCACTATTCGTAACATCTTTTCCTTTGCATTAATATCTTCAGCGGTAGAAGTAGAAAACAAATTCGAATTATGGTATCGATGCTTCCCTGTCGCATTTTTGATGGTCGTAATGAAGGCTTTGATAAAGAATTTTTCAGAGAGGACAACCAGAGACAACAGCAATAGGCGATGATGGTCGTCTCTCATGGTAGCAGCGAGCTTGGCAGCATGACCAAGAGAGCGAGGCCGCCGACGGGTCTCCGACGGCGGTCGGTCGCTTGCTGGGTGATGAGCGAGACCTAGCGATATTTGCTTTGACGGGATATATATTGAGCTCTTTGATTTGAGGGCTTACTTATTTATGCGAGACATGACAAACAATAATATGATGGGCGTAGACTATTCAGTATGATGCGACGATGAAGTAGAATGGCGAAGCGTTGCCATCACTTTCGGTCATCGCGTAGAGAAATAATAGTAGTCCACATTCTCGGAGAGCGACAATGAGCTTTCGAGAAAAGAAGCGTTCTCCATTTGGTGAGACCGCGCCCAATGCCGACCTTGCCAATAATCGGAGCGAAATATCATCATCGTCAGATCAACCCACCTGCCATGATCTAAACTCCACCTTTGCCCGAGATCCTACCGCTGCTCGCAAGAGGCATCAATTAGAGCCCCCGCCGTCGGTGATGACCCATTCGAAGGCGAGCACTTCTGCCCGTGCGAGCATTCCTCGGGGCGGTAGCGCGACGCATAGGGTGAGATATCTTTTACCTAACTTGAAGGCAACATCGCCGCCATCGACGGTCAACAACCGAGGCAATAAAAATCCAGAAGATTCAGAAATGAGAGCTCGTTTTTACAAAGCAGAAGCCTATGAGGCAAAAATTAGGAATGCAAGCCAAGAGCAACAGATGAACGCTCTCAAACATGAGTTGGATGAACTAAGATTTTTCGCAGCAGTGGAGCAGGGTATACCCATGGAGAGTTCTACAACTACTAGTAGTAAAAGTAAGAACGATTCCCCACCAAAAGATGAAGAGGTGATGGGCGCAAAACAAATGAGAGCAGATAAAGATGCAGAATTGATTGAATGTTTGGCAACAGAGTTGGAACAGATGGAGAAGGAGCTAAAAAAGACCAGGCGACAACTGAAGGAACAACGGTCCAAGAATCAATCATTGAATGATGAAGTCGAAAGACATTCAAAATTGCTGCTTGGGGATCTTCAACATCAATTAGACGCTGAGAAGGCCAAGAATGAATCATTGAGCGAAGAAATATCACTCCTTGTTGCACGTGGGGGGGGCTGTGATGAGATTTGGAAAACAAAGGAGGCTGCATTGAATAGAACTATTGAAAACCAGCAGGCTGAGTTGAACAAGTCCAAGAAGAATAATGCGGAAGTTGCCACTACCTTGAGAGAGATAGAGGGGGCAGTTTTTAGGCTGCAGCGGGAGTTAGATGCTGAGAAGTCGAAAAATCAATCAGTCTCTGTCAAAGCTGAATCCGCAAACAAGGAGCAGTGGCAACATAGAGAAGCTGAGCTAAAGAAGAAAATTGAGCGTCAACAAGGAGAGTTGAGCAAGTGGAAGAAAGACACTGCTGATGGTGTTACAATCATGAGAGAATTAGAGGGCGCACTGCGGAAGGCTCGCAAGGACAATGCTGATTTGCGTGCAATGGTGGAAGAGAGCGAAGATGCTACGAATAGTTTGGTTCAGTTGGAGGAAGAGTTGAAAAACTCCCAAAATGAGCGTGATGATGCATTGCGAGAACTATCGTCATTGCGTGAGGAATACAAGCGCTTGTCGGAACAATCTGAAGCTGATGCTGCCAAATATAATCAACTCGTGCAATCGAACGAAGAATTGCATGGGGTTCTTTCCACCGCTCAATCCCAACTTGAAAAAAAGGTCGAGGCTTTGAGGCAGGATTTATCAGAATCTAAAGAACGGGAACAGAAGTTGAGGGAGGATTATCAGATTTCTATTGAAAGATATGATCAACAGAAGAGGGAGGCTGATGAATTGAAGTCTGCCCTTGATGATTTAGCTAATTCTTTTGAGAAGCAAAAGATTGATTTGGAGCTCAAATCATCTGCAATGGAAGAGCTAGAAGAGGTACATGCGACAAGTATTGTGAAACACGCAAGTGAGCTGGAGGCAAGCGAGCTTCGTGCCCAAACCCAAATGAAGGCATTGTCATCTCTTCAGCTAAAGTATCAATCTCAATTAATGACATTTCAATGTCAGATTGAGGCGCTCAAAGAGTCTGCGGTTAACAATTCCGATGGTCCGGATGATGAGGTTAGGGCTGAAATCGATGAGAAATTAAAGCATGCGCAAATTCAAGTTCTTGGGTCAGATGACAAGAGGTGCCTGGAAAACGAGGTTTCCACGCTTCGAGCTCGTGTTGCAAACGCAGAAGGAACAGAGTCTCGTTTGAGGCAGCAAATTTTGTTGTTGTCAGAGGAACTTTCAGAGGCTGATGCTGCCTACAAGGAAATCATCTCCAATCTTCAAAGAGAACTCGGTGAAATGACAACGCATGGCATGTCATCGTCACATTACAAAAGCGTAGACTCGGAATCACGAGATTCAGATTCCGGTGAGGAGTTGTCAATCAAGAGGAAACAAATTGAAAATGATGCTTTGAAAGACTACGTTGCTCGACGTTGGCAAGATTTCGATCCTTGATGTAATGTTTACTAAGAGTGTACAGTTGAGAATCCTATATTTTGACGGCTAATTATACATTTTCATTTTATCTCTCATTACTCATACCTAAACTCAATACAGCCAAGAAAAAAATCCCCAAACGATGGTACTTGAAAGTAATACCAGAATTGTGACTGCTCCTTGCTTGGAGGATACCGCATAATTTCTCGGTCTCGCTGCCGGCTCGAGCTGACATGCCTCGACACCCTCAGCGTGACCAATGTAGTCACATCCCCAACCAATTTCTTCTAACACGAAATAGAAGGCATTTGCAACTGCTTGTGGCCCATCGACGACTGGTATAAAATTTTCTTCAGAACGCACCATGTTCCTCTCAATAATTCTCGCTGCGTTCGGATCGTATTTCTCAACGATGGGTAGTACTGTCTTTGCTGCCACTTCACCAATTACCACACCGTCATCATTTGAAGAGGCGCTCAAGCCTTCGTTCTTTATCGCATACCAGATAACAGACTGAATCAATGGCACAAACATCAAGTGCAAAGCGCGGCTCATAGTCTTTTCGAAATTGCTGCAATCACTCCTCAACAGCTGAGCCTGACCAGCGAACAGCAATTCAAGCATTTCATCATTAATTTTTGCGAAATAGTCATCGTTTTGAGTGTCGAATGAAATTGAACGTTTATTGGCAACGTTCCAAAGCATAAATCCATCGACTGTTTGATCCGAGCCACCTTCAACACTACCCTCCAACGACCCGATGTATGCAGCTGCAAACGCATCCCAATATTTTGTAGGGTTGTCGTCATCATTGTCTTCTCCGCACTTTTGATCCGCAGTGCCCAGTAAACCCATCATATACTCAGGAACAACGCCAAACTGCATCCATGACAATAGCAGTGCATCCTGCCGAATGTCGGTGCCTGCGTTCCTCTTCAATTCATTTAAGATGACAGAATCCGCAAAAAATTCTTTGCCATAATATGACACATAATCCGAATAGTAAGGCGACCATTCTTCTATATTGGCAGAGCGAGCCATCTCCTGGAGGGAGAGCACGTCGTATCCATATTTATCTTCGTTAATAACGGCAGCTCTTCCATGTTTGTAGTACATTTGGGGAATGATGTTATCGGCTCCGGTAGGGAACTTCATCAACTGGCGGATTGCATGCATGTCGAGGTCTACTTTGGAAATGGTTTGTACGTCAGCTTTGGGAGCAAATCCAGCCATCGGATGATTCTCGGCATAATCGCCACACTCTGCCACTTTATCATAGTATGCACCAACCTGCGCACAGGTAAAACCAAGACAATCGTAAGACTGTTGCAACAGTGGTACGATTCTTGAAAAGTCTTCCCTCTCGTACTCTTTGTCCAATAAGTAAGACTTGAGTTTTCGCTGAATCGAGGTTTTGCATTGACTCAATTGTGGTATGATTGCCCTAGCGTAGATTGGGACGAGATAGAATTGATTCTCATCGTACATGCTGTCAATCAGCATTTGCATCATAGAGATATTCATTTTCGCGATAATTCGGTTGTTGATCGTCCAGAGCTCTGAGATCGACTCGTCCCGTTTGCAGTAGTCCTGTTCAGACATGATTCGTTGTATCCATTCGTAAAGTCCCCTGATATCTCTGTTTACTAGAGCCTCTTTATTCTCGTCAACAGTATTGAAGTTCTTCGAAGCAGCTTGAGCAAGTGCATAGAGGAGGTAACCCTCCCATGTAGGTCCAAGAGTTTGTCCAGCGCCAATGTATAGCGCAATGAACTCATCATATTTTCGTTTTGGATCGATTTTTCCCGTTTGATCTTCATCAGGGTTGTATCCTTTCTGTACCATAGTGCAGTCAATGAATCCATCCCAAAGTTTGTGCATGGCGTTCATATGAACAGTGAGGATCGTAGCCGCCTGTGCAGCGGCAGCTTTCTCCTCGGTAGTTTGATCGTTGAGCAAGTTGGAGATGTAATAATCTGCGTAATTAGCATGCTTTGAGATTGCATCTTCAACAGAATCTTGTACTGATGAAAGCCCCAACATTTGAAAAACGAACGAGGGGTCATCCAACCATTCACTGCGTTCAGGCTGACCCATGCTTTTCAGGCTCAGCCTATTCAACGTTTCCTTCCCATATTCGTATATGGGCGAGTTCTCGCCTTGGGTGTAAATACGCTGCGCTGCTAGCAGATCTCCAGCTCTTAGACTTGTCGCCATAGCACGCACATCGAGAGCGATTCGGCTAATCGCAGTCACGTTCGTTAGGGTGGTGATACCCACCTCAAATGATATTGTCGCCATCTCGATTCTGCTGCCGCTGCAGTGGGGTCTTCTTTCCTCCTTCGCTTTTATTGATAAGATCGGTGGGTCCACGCACAAACGCCACGCACAGTGTATGTAATGCGCGGCCCGGCATAAGCCGGCGTAGTAGCGGGGTTGGGGAGGGGGGAACAAAGAGAAAAGAGGACCTACAATAACAAACACAAACTGAATCGATGATAGTACAATAGGTACCTAATCTTAATCCCTCCTATTGGTTGCTATCTGAACGCTTCAGCGTGAGAGTGTAATCGGTTATGGATACCGCTCTGTTCTGTGCTTCAAAATACAATGAATCTGACTGAGGATTTAAGTAACCTGCTAGTCGAAGCTTTCCGTCGATTTCATCACTCCCAACTTTTCTGAATGAGTATATGACTTCGGTATCTGTTGTTACTGGTGGAGCGATGTTGTTATTTGTAAGGGCGAATATGGACCTATCCAATTCATAACCTGACCAGTTGTCACTGTCAAGAGGATCTTGATTATGTGATATCACAAATGTCTTTTGTGCTGCCGGGCCCTTGAAGTATACAAGCGTTGTTGTTAGTGGATCGTCTTCTGTACCGCCTGAAGCTAGAATCGAGGCACGATTACTCTCCCTTACGTCAGCATAATTGACACTTGCCACAACACTTTTCCCAGCAAAGGAATCTAGTCGACTCCGTAAGTTGAAAGCTCTGTCCTCGACCACGCCGAAATGAGTCTTTACAAATCTTAACCTCAAATTCACTGGCTCATTTATCCGCTTTGCTTGTTCGTTCATTGTCTTTTGTGCCACTTCTAATGATCCCTGTGGTCCACCAATGAACTTGAGTCCTAGCGGTGCTTTAGTTGAAACAAGTGTCTGTACAGCATCCCATTCTCCCTCCATGAAATCGGGGAAGTACAAATTCTCATGGCCTGTGTATTTAGTGCCAGCGGTTATGGGGGGTGATTTGAGAACATCTGAACCAAATCGATCTGCAATAGATGGTGATGCGGCAGTTGCGCCGCTGGAAGATAATGCGACAGCTCCAAAAATAGCTGAGGATTCTATTCCAAATTTGCGTCGACTGATTGACGTAGTAGTTTGGCTTTGAGCAATATGGAGACCTTGTGATTGTTCGAGCAAGGATGCTTCTACCAAGAAGAAAACAAACAGCAAATGTTTCCACATCGTCATGAATTATTGTGTAGAGAGGGGGCTTAAGTCTGGCTTAAGTGTCACGTCTACTGGTCATTTCGTGTTGCTCGTCCGTCCTCCATGTCATGTACCTCTTGCTGCCTGGGAGGCTCTGGGAGGGCTGGAGCGCCGCCTAGCGCCGCACGGGATGGCCATCTTTTCAGGGTTCTCATTCATTCATTATTTCATCATCCCTTCAATCACCTTCCTACTTCACACTTACTTCTTTATCAACCTTCTCGCTCTCATCGAACCTACACACTCTCTTCTTGTTGTGCAGCTGAAGAGCTCACTCTAACCCACAACCATCATTAGCTTCTATAGAAAATCTGTAACTAGACACGTACAACAACAGAAAAGATAAAACGTTGAATGTGCCGACAACCGACAATGCACTGCCTTCGGTCTCCCGGGCTGTCTGGTGTGAACTTTCTATGGGCGAGCCAGCGAGTAAGGATCATCTCTCTTTATTTCATCACCATCTCTATTCTCTTCATGGATATGAATCTGATGGCTCCCAATCTATCAATAATAGCCGAAGAGTTTGGGATGGATGATGATGAACGAGATGTTAAGCTAGGAGGGATGATTGCACTTGGATTCTTCTTCGTCGGTGCACCTATCTCTTTTCTGGTAGGATGGCTTGCTGATTCTATCAATCGATCACCACTTTTTGCTGCAACTGTTTTCGTTGGTGAACTCGGCTGCCTTGGAGCAGCATTTGCGAATTCATATCCTCAACTCTATGTCTGTCGTGTTCTTACGGGAATATCTATTGGAGGCGCTATCCCAGTGATTTACAGCGTTTTGGGCGATCTATACCCTGCGCATAACAGGTCTGCAGTGTCTGCGGTGGTGACAACAGGAACAGGGATAGGTGCTGGAATTGGACAAGTTATCGCGGGGAGTATGCAAAGTTGGCGGAGTCCATTCATTATCGTTGCTGTGCCTGGGTTGCTCTGCTCGGCACTACTACTAGGAATCAAGGAACCAGAAAGAGGAGCATCAGAAGCTGCCGTGATTGAAATGCAACAACACGCCCCTATGGAAGAAGTCGATGACGATAGTACTTTGCAATCTAGCACGGTGTTGCAAGAAGATAATAATATTGAAAGTCAAGTTGCAACGTCAGCTTGCACATGTGATGCATTAGAAAGTGATCGAGAATCGCAGTCAGAAGAGGAACGTACTAATGCCAGTCTGCCGAAGTGTGTTTCTTGCAAGAGCACAAAAGAGTTGATGAAGATTCCAACAGTAGTTTTAACTATTCTCCAAGCTGCACCGGGAGCACTGCCATTTGGATTCGTCTCTACATTCTTAAATGATTTCCTGCAAGAAGTGAGTAGTGTGTGCGTGCGAGACATGATCTGCCAATTTCTATCTAACCTGTGTTGTCTCTCCTATCAGCAAAGAGGTATGACAAAACAAGAAGCTACAGGCGTCTTATTGACATTTGGAGTTGGTAATGCTTTAGGAGTAGTGTTAAGCGGTTTTTTGGGTCACTTTGCCTACAAAAAAGATATCAGAGCCCCTCCTTTGATAATGGGAACTTCACTGATGTTGGGATGTATCCCATTCTACTTCTTGATAAACAATGTTGAAGGAAATAATGTCGCATTGGCCTCGGCAGTGACTGTTCTGAGTGGAGTTTTTGTAGTCATTCCAGGTGCGTCCATATTGCTTACAATACTATCTGGTGGCTTGCACCTCCTAACGACCACTTACATTATCGTCACAGTGCCTCTCGAACGTTCGATTTTGACAAATGTATGTCTTCCGCGATTACGAGGACGAGCCCAGGCACTGGTGTCAATAACAGATGATCTGGGGAAAGGACTTGGCCCAGCCTTGGTGTCGCTACTCATTACTTCCTTCGATCGTCAGACAGCATTCAATATAAGCTTGATTGGATGGATTATTGGAGGAGTATTCAGCCTTTTGATAGCCATGTTTGTCGTCAATGATGAAGCAGTAGTGCAGCAGCAACTACATGACCAAATGACAGAACGACATTAAAAAAAAACAATCAACGAAACACAAAACAAACAGAGTAAAAAAAAAAATCAGAAACAAAAAGATGAACTATACCAATATATATATTTTTCCTCACATGCCATACAAAGCATAATCGAGATTTAGCATCTGCTCAGTACGATGTGGACAGCGCTGGATACGACATGGTGGCCCGAGGTGCTGGTGTGCTGGCGGCTGGCCCAAATTGGACCTCATCATGACCCATTCAAGGTTGTAGTGTCGCTGTTGCGTGGGATGACTGTTGGAACCGGCCCATTTGGTTTTGCCCCCTTCCCATACAAAGCATAATCGAGATCTAGCATCTGCTCAGGACGATGTGGACAGCGCTAGATACGACATGGTGGCCTAATGTGGTGCCGGAGGCTGGCCCACCAAATCGGACCTCGTCATGACCCATACGAGGTTGTAGTGTCGTTGCTGCGAGAAATGACGGCCTGACCCGGCCCATTTATTTTTGCTACCATCCCATATATCCTATATTGGGTCACCAGCACTGGATGACGCTCATGTGGACAGTGTTAGATACGACAAGGTGGCCTAATGTGGTGCTGGAGGCCGGCCCAAAGTGAACCTCATCATGACCCATACGAGGTTTTAGTGTCGCTGCTGCGCGGGATGACAGACTGAACAGTCCCATTTATTTTTGCTACCATCCCATACAACCGATATTGGGTCACCAGCACTGGATGACGCTCATGTGGACAGCGCTAGATGCGACAGGGTGGCCCAATGTGGTGCTTGCGGCTGGCCCCCAAATTGACCCTCATCAAGACACACACTTATATGAGATGGTAGCAAAAATAAATGGGACTGTTCAGTCTGTCACCCGCAGCAGCGACACTACAACCTCGTATGGGTCATGATGAGGTCCAATGAATAAAATGATAATGATATGATGATGATCATGATGTATCTACTTACCATAGACCATACAAAAAAGACAGTAAAAGATTCAAGATGTCTTCTTTCTTCCAAAAACATACTTGTATTCATTATTTGTTACATACAGTACATACCTACGATTTAAAAACACCGAAATTTCGAGAAACATGCCGTTTGCCGCTGCGGGGAAACTTTCCTTCTCGCTTTCCGGCAGCCATATTCAAAAATCCTCAGCCCTCCTCTTTGTTTGACTCGACTTCCAAATTCAAACATTCTACTAGTAGGAATAGTACAATTACGAGAAACAACCCCTTTTTTGTCCAACGGACTCTCACCAAAGCTCAGCCCGCTCTCATGATTGACCGCTTTTTTTGAAGAGATATCGAGCATAAATCAGCTTGAGCCCTCCCAAACACCATGACACTTTAGCAAGATTCCAGTATTACCAGGAATAGTTCATTGAGTATTTTCCTTCAAGGTAACCGGAGGGAAGAAGCATTTGATTTATCATCACTAGCAGAACGATTGATCAGATCCGCACCAGTCAAGTCTCCTCTGCCTAGCCGCCGCAGCTTCCGAATCACACCGTCACGTTTAAATATGTCCGTTGCCAATGATGCACGAGGTAGCAGTTTCATGTTCAAGCCGATAAAGGTGAGATTAGGAAAGAGGGGTAGATACCTCTGAGGTCTCCTCGACCTTTGGTCCAGGGCAATGAAACATGCCGGGCTGAATTTCGAATGCAAACGGCCGTTTTTCTTTTAATATGCCCTCACCTCCTTGCTTTTCAATCTAATTACATTCCAATCGATAACAAAGTCATGGGAAGAAAGATCAGATCAATTTTCTCAGTCAATAGAGGTTCCGATGAGTATTTCATCAGAGTTGAGTCTGCCGTATGGAATAAGAGTAAGTCACGTCGCACGAACACATCATTTGTTCGTCTCACGAAACTTTTTCCCATCGTAATCTCATCAAATCATCTCTCCCCTATTTGATCTATCAGGAGGACATCGATTCTACTCTTGGTATGTGCACCGAAGATCTGTTTGTAGACATGTGCGAGCGTCAGTTGGACTACGTCTCGCCATCGACGTATGCTCCGCAGGCGTCCTACATCCCTTACCGCCGTTACCTAGTTGATTGGATGAGTGACGTCGGGGAACAATTTCATCTTCACACATCAACTGTTCATGTTAGTATATTATTTTTAGACAAAATCTTTCGAACAAGAGAGATCCCTAGAAGTCATTGGCAGCTCCTTGCGACGGCATGCCTGAGCGTCGCTTCTAAGTATGAAGAGGCTGAGGAGCACTGCCCAGCCATTCCTGATTTGCTGAAGTTAACCAAGCTCAGCAATGTTGGTCACAACTCTCTTAGTTTCCGAGAGGGTGAGGTGGAGGTACTGAAATATTTGGGATGGAAGCTTCGTGCTGTACCTCCGATTCATGTCGTTGGGTACTTCCTCTCAAAAGGAGCGACGTTTGAGGATGACACATGGCAAGGCCGAGCACTTATTGAGAAAATACCCAAGTACGTCAAGAAATATGCCGAGTTCTTCTGTAACTTAACTCTGCAAGAGTACTCCTTCCAACAGTACTTACCAACGCACCTGGCAGCAGCCATAATTTTGGCGTCTCGTGTATCTCTTCAGATCACACCCCAATGGAGACCTGAGCTGCAGCAGCTCACGGGATTTGCAGAAGACGAGATCAAGGGCGCTTTCAAACATGTTTGGGCTTATTATGAAGAACAATTTCCAGGTCACGGAACCAGATCAATTTCTCCCAGAAGTGTCGTATCAAGAGCTGTTTAGACACTTGGTCGTAATCACATATGAGGGAGCGGTGTTCATTGTTATGGTAATCTGTGGTGGAGAAAAATAATCTTTTAAGTGTGTTCTTATACACTGTCACTTAGAACTCATGTAACTTATTAATGTCATCGCCAAATACTGAAATATAGCGCAAAAGAACACGTCAATAGCAAAATCTTTCAGGGCAACTCAGGAGTATTCTTTGAAAGATATCAAGCTTTGGAGGTTTATTTACGTAAGTAATTACTCCGAATACCTATCTACTCTGATGAGTAATGTATTACAGTACTATGTTTCGCTCCCCTAGCCGAAAAGGTTCTTTCTCTCCCTTCAAACACTGCTTCGCCCTCTTGTCACTCTCCAATGGAGCCACAAAGACAACTGATTTCAGTTCTTCATCAACCCCATCAGGGCGCACCATCTCTGTTATTGTTGCAAATAACTCACTAACCTTGATATCAGGCACAGCAGTTTTATCATTGCTCGTTTGCTTACGTTTCCAATCAGTAATCAATTGCTCCTTTTGAAAATATAGTGGCTCACGATCTCCTACGGTGAAATCTTCCATGTAAAACAGTGGTACTTTCCCCTCAGGCAAATCATCACTTCCATCGATTTGCAAAGCATCCTCAATATCAGATTCAGATGGAGCAAGACGGAAATATGCACCAGCCAGTTTGCCTTTGGAGCAAAGACTTACAGCAAGATCCAAGGGAACTGACGTGATACGTGCTTGTTTCCAAGGGTTTATCCCAATCTCTTCTTCATCCTCTTTAGTTACAACACCCCTCTTCTGCTTAATCTCCTTCTTTGTTTCCTTGATCGCCTTGTCTGAGGATGAGATAGCCACATCTAAGATTCGTTTCGCTTCATTGTATGAGAGAAAAAAGTACGAGGTCAGCTTGGCATCTTCTCCCACTACGAAGTATGGTACACCACGCGCATCTACGATGGCAAATGTTGGTATTGATTTTAGAAGGGAGGCAAGTTTGCCAGTTGATACTACTCCTGATTTGGTGCTATCTTTGGTAATCTCCTCGGCTAGTGATGACGGGGAAGATGTCGAAACGGCGAGGACAGCCACAGCGGCATTAACCAGAATTCGACGACGTGTGTTATCATCAGAGTTGTTGACACATTCTCCTGTATTATCAATCGACAGCCCTTTCACGATTACACATCCACGTAGTGCTGGTATTGTAGGAGAAGTGAATGCATTTGCAATTAGCAAAGAGGAAAAGAGGAGGAGAGCAGGGACGAAGCTAAGTAACGAAAGCATCATAGGACGTGACGTCGTCGTTGACATGGTGAAAAGATGGCCTCGCGGAGTGGACTCGGTCTCGTCCTCTCTGGTCTTGTTGGCGGGCGAGGCAGATCGAGGGGCGGCCGCCGACCGCCGGTCCGGCGGGAGGAGAGACCGCCATCCAAACGCCAAAGCGCCAGTCGGAGTGAAGGTCTCAGCGGGACAAGAGCGAGAAATAAGACAGCATCCCAAAAAAAGGAAAAGCAAAAGAGAATGAGTCTTAGAATCTCTCTCTCTAGCTGCAGCAACGATGTCCTTGGAAGATTGGAATTCACATATTAAAATAGAAAATCTATGTTTTTTTTTCAATAGGATAGGATAATCTTAGTTACAGGTACCCAACTTGTTGTCATCCGCATATCTCTCTCTGCTTCTTCTTCCGAGTAGGATTCTCGGCATTAGTGATGAACTGGACGTCTCCTCATTGCTGCTGCACCTCTAGCCATGTGTCTGCATCACTGCATGGCTGGAAATCTTCTTCGTTGCGTCAACCAGCATTCCAGCAAAGCGCTTGCACAAGTCTCCTATCTCTTGCCGACACCTTGCGGCTTCGTCAACTTTCTGTTGAATAGTCCGATCTTTTGCTGCAAGCTGCTCAGCCGAAGTCATCTTATGGACTTCAAATTCATCTCGTAGGTTTTGAATGATGCGTTCTCTCTCTGCGATCTTCTCCAGGAGGTTATCTTGCATGCACTTGTACTGACGAGTCATTGTAGAACAAATACCCGCTGTCACTTCCTTCTCTGCTTCGTGCGTTTTGCTGGCGTCAACGAGTGCATTACGCAGGGCTTCGCATTCAGCAAGTGCATCGGCAGTTTCATCCGATTTACACGTAAGCTGAAATTCGAGAGAATTTATTCGTGATACCAAGAGGCGAATTTGATCTTCGGGCGAAACGATCTCGCCAGCTTCTTTGGAGACGCCTTTCTTCTTCTTGCCCCCCTTCTTATCTTTCTTTGGTGGCATTTTGGGAGGAAGTCAGGAGAAATGAGGTAAAGCACTGCTGATCTTCGGTTTTAAATTTTTAGATTTGGAATGCAGGCTTCCTGTGAGTTTTTATTTTACACCTATAGCATACGACAAAATAACATGCAACTCGATTGTTGCGGATCAATACCATCAATCTCTATGGAATACCATCCATCTCTATGGTAGCTGAACACCTGCTTTGCCTACGAGGGATGCAATCCATCCAACGCCTTTGGATTTTATCAAGCTTCAGCTTCTAAATTATTTATTATTTCGTTGATTTTGCAACGTGCTCATGAGCTGCGCTCGAAGGTTATTGAGATTGGCACGACCCTGAGGTTGTTGCTGACGTGCTTGTTGTTGTGGCTGCTGCTGCTGTTGTGGCTGTTGTCGAGGTGGTGGAGGCTGTTGATATCCTTGTCTATTGAAGGCATAACCTGATTGACTCTGCTGACCGAATCTGGTGTGCTGCCCCTGCTGCACTTGATTCTGCTGATACCCACTGCTGTAACTTTGTTGTTGTTGTTGATTTCGGTTATGCTGGAATGAATACTGATGTTGCTGCGGCTGACTCTGCTGTTGGTATGAATACTGCTGCTGCTGTGACCGACCTTGTTGTTGTTGGTACGCATATTGCTGTTGCTGCTGTCCCTGCTGTTGTTGGTGTGAATACTGTTGACGTTGTTGCGCCGGATTGTAGTTACCCGCACTGGCAAATGATGCCAAAGTTTGCTGATTTTGTGCACCAGGCCATTGCTGAGTAGAAGGAGGTGGAGGCAAAGGCGGCGGTGGTTGCCATCTATTCATAGTTGGCATCTGATGTTTTGGCGTAGGCTCCATGGCACCCCAAGCCCTTGTTCCAGCTTGATACATTTGCTTTCCACGACCAGTCTTCATTGCCAAATCCCTTTCGTAAGAGCTGATGTTCATACTACCATATCCGGATTGGTGGCTCTTGTTATGCCCTCCCAAATTGGCTATGGTGTCACCACCCCTATTCAGTCTCGGCCTACGAATACGCCTGTCTTCATCAGTCAATATCGACGGAGGAAAGACAACGCCACGTAATATCTCACTCCTATGGCTCACCATTGTTGGCTCTGTGAACGCAAAGCAAATTGCTTCGTTTGGCTCAACAGGGCTGGAGAACAAGTCCGATGAACGCGAGATCTTACTTGCCGATGCTGGCAGCGGAACCGTACTGTTCTCGTCGAATTCACACAACTCATGGCTTAATGGCTTTCGGACGAACCCAAAGAAGCAAGAAATTTTCGAAATATCCTTGTCAGAGAGACAAAATTTGTCCTTGACGTATTCATCCTTTGATGTCACGACGAAAGAAATTTCTTTACTCAACGCATGATCCTTGTGAAGAAACACGTATCCGTCGTCAAGGCCGCGACTGTTGCATAAGAGCTCCTTTGTTGTCCACTTTTTCATAGTAGGGTGCAAGGCGGCAAGCAAGCGCTCCTCATCAATGAAGGGTAAGAGAACAACCCACAACCACGGCATGGCCTTGCCATTTGGATCGCACGGGACATCTTTGGGATAGAAATCAATGATAGGGCTCTCCTCATCTGCCATAAGCCAGCGAGCTTCTTTTGGAACAGCATGGGACGAGTCTTCTGGCAACACAGAGAGGAGTTGCTCGATCGGCTTGAAGGGTTCACTGTTGTCGAATGTTTCACAATCTTTTTGGAAACGCTCAATGTTGCGCAAATCACTAGCGAAAGGAGCATAGTGAAAAGGAAAGTACCACTTCCAACTTGGACATCCCTCGTAATAGTACTTCATCACCCAGCACAAACCTTTCACATACGAGCGAAAAAGGTGCTCACGCCCTCCGTGATTTTTGACATCATCAGCCTTACACTTGTCAGTATAATAACGATCTTTCCACCCAGCTTCATGCAGCCTAACATTATCTTTCACATTTTTGGCGTAATCATCCAGCTTGATCTGCTCTATCACTTTGATCTTCTCCTTCAAAACTTTTGCAGCAGCTTTTTTGTCTTCTTCGGTGTCCTCACCATCACTTGTTTTGCTAGTTTCAGTCTCGTCAAAGTCCATATCTTCATCTCCATCGGAAGCATTGGATGTATCTTCTGTGGGTGTCATTTCGGACGCCTTTCGCTTTGTCCCTGCACCGAGCAACTCCCTTTTCAATGCTTCGGCTGCATTTGCATTATCTTCAGCCGTCTTCGGCTTGCTCTTTAACTTTTGACGTAACTCTTCCTTGGCAGAATACCCTCTCTGGAGTTTGATTTCTTTATTACCAGCTGCCAACATCCGTCCCGCTCGCCCCAATTTTTGGAAATCTTCTTTTGGAGCATTCGCAATACCTCCAGCAGGCATCTTGTTTCCATTCATTTTATTCTGCCTCTGCATCTCCCTCCTCTTCTTATCATTCTCTTCGTTTTTGTGTTTCATCTCGAAGACATGATCTTCAATAGCTCCTACCTCAGCTAGAATAACATCGACGCGATCTAGATTGACCTTACCACCATGATCGGTCAAATACCCCCCAAGTCCCGGTAGTAATCTCTTGTATACATTGAATAAATAGTCCAATGCTCCATCACGAATATCTAAACTGGGTAAATGAGGTAAGAAGTCATTACCAACAAAGAAGCACATGAAAACAATATCATCCACTAATCTTTCGAATGATACTTCGCCCCGAAAAGGAGGGTTCATAACAGAAGAAAATTCGTTTGCCAAATATTCTCTTAGTATTGGAACACTCAACCTTTGTAAAGGTTTGTTAGCATTCTCAGGAAGTTCCATCGCCGTGCTCCCAGCGGCCTCATCCATCAGCTTCTGCTTAAACGCAAATCCAGACTCCTCTCTTCGCTGCTCGGTTGTTTCGACAGACTTTCGCCCGAACAATACTTCCTCACGTAAAATGTAAAAGTGAGCCTCATGCGTGGCCAGTGCCAACATGATGAGATCTGCATCCAATCCATGCAGAACGTGCACAAGGTTGGGGTTGTACCCCGGCTGCGCCCTCTGTTGTCGAACATGTGACATGATTTTATGCTCTCCCTCCCCGGGTATAGAAGCATCGCTAAATATTACCTTGATATTCTTCCACGCCTTATCCGTGGCGATACGTTTACGAACATAAAATCGGATATATTCAGATAAATCAATCATAAATGTTGTCCCTGGGGTGATGACATTTGAATCCCACGGCTTTTCCGACGGTGGTACTTTCAGCCCCTGTTCCTCCAGCGACTCTCTGACCTGAACTTCCGTCTCAGCGCGCTCTCGAGCCTCCTGTGCAGCGCGGAAACGACGTGAACGTTGCTGATTCATCTTGGCACGGGGGGCGACACCGTCAATTGCCAAATAGAGCAATTTGCGTGGTCGGACTGCTCTCATCAATCTGTCGACATATAGACAAACATTTTCATACATTTCCTGCTCATTCTTTGGCTGAGGACCATGCTCTGGATGTGAACAGGGATGGATGATTCCGTTCATGTCAATGTACAGGTTGTCAGTCTCGAGTCCTGATGGATTTGGTTTGGTGGCATCAAACGGAACACGGATGGAGCCGTGCCCCGCAACAAGGTGGACGCGTTCTTCGAGCACATCCTGGACGATCTTTGGATATTTCTCTGAGAGCCATCGATAGAATGCTGGCACTCCCATATTATTGAATTTATTATTTTAATATCCAGAAGTAAGTTCCACTCTACATTCTTCACTGTAGAGGTGATGATGTGTGTTGGTGCTGGAGATGAAGATTGCAGAAAATTGGTTTCGGTGGCGGGTGTGGCGGCGGGGCTGTGGGGGGAGGACGAGAGAACGCCCCCCGTTTGGTTGTCGCCATGAGAAAGGGGCGTCGTGAAAGTATGTCATTGTCAAAGATGCTTGCATAAGTACTATGTTATCATACCTAAAATACCAAGCTAACGTGATGTGTCATACTCCAAATGTCGTTTCATGAACTGCAATGTGTACTCGCGAGCCCGCTTACCCATTTCATCTTCCTCCTGCAAGCCAAAATGCCCAAGACCATGTTCACCGCCCTCACAGAGTACCGTCTCAACGTCATTCCCACTCATGCAGTACCTACTTGCGAGGAACAACGAGTCGTCAAGCAAAGGATCTGCTGTACCGACTGTTATTAGGGCTGGGGGCAAATCGGATAGATCTGCATACATCGGGCTAATGGAGGGGTGCTGCCGATCGATCTTCTCATTATGTTCGTCGTGGTTACCTTCTTGCAACTTTGTAAAGTATAAATCAGCCATACAAAGAAGCTCATTTCCACATATTGGAGACGAATTATTTCCATCTGTACACACAGATGGCGTGCCCGAAAGATCATAGAAACCATACACGAGATTAAGACACTTCCAGGTGGACGCCAAAGGCATCCTTTCAAGAGGGCGGTCCCTACGTTTTAACATTGATAATAACAATAAATGCGCCCCTGAGCTCTCTCCACTCGCTACATAAACAGGTTTTGTATTCAGCTCATCAGCTCCAGTAGTTTCTATCCAATCAATCGTTGCACCAACTTCATCGACTGGGTCAAATTGACCATGGCCATTATTTGCAGTAGATACCAAACTGTATTCTACACTAACAACAGCCACATTTATTGTGTCCGTCATCTCCAAGCACCGATGAGCTACTTGGTACTGAGAATCACCCCAGATCCAACCTCCACCGTGTACATGCAAACAGATTCCATGGAGCTTTGTGTTTGGTTTGCTTTTGGGAAGATAAATGGTTACATCCACCCCACGGGAACTCGACGAAGACGGAAGCGTTCTTTTTCGTATTCTGCTTTCTGCGTCTTCTCTTGTAACACGAGAAGAGAATTGAGTTTTGTAGAATTCTTGCTTTAAATGACACAATTGTTCAAGTGCTAGAGACCCTGCAGATTGATACACATGATGAATTCTATTTTCGAGAGGAGGTGTAGGAGTTTTTTTAGGAAGAGGGCAGTGTAAAATCGTTGGATTCGTTGTTGTGGCAGTAGATGAAGGCGTGATTTCGAATGGACGGTGAATCCATATTCTGCCCTGAGGAGAGTTGGACGTGCAACTCATCATCTTAATGATAATACTGCGTCGGCTGCTGCGTAATTGAATAGAAGACGACTGCCTCGTCAAGAGAAGGATACCCAGTGATCGATGTATAGCACGACACCGAGCTATCATCGTCATGGGATCATTGATATCATCCTTCCATATTCGGCATTATGACGACGTTCTTTGGCTGTTAGCATGCGGCATAATACACTTTTATCTCTCCCGAACCATCATCAACATTGATAAAGAGCAGATGGGAGCTCCTTTTTTGATTCAGTATCTTCATAAACTGCGAGCGATACATAGACAATCTTTTGATCAGCCCCTCACTTGGCACTACTTGCTACTTGGCCGCGGATTTGATGAGCCTCATCTTCACCCTCCTTTATTAGTTAGCTGCATGCACTCTCTCATTATTATTTCATCTCCTACAAACTGGTAATGGAGATTATTCCCTGCTAGCAGATCATGCTCCGCCTATGCACCGCACGTACTTGTTCTACTCTCATCGGCTCCTCAACTACGAAAGCGCTCTCCTCTCCGTCTCCATCTGTGTCTTTTGCAACACGTCCCATCACCAACATTCGAGCCATGACCACTGCAATCAAACCATGGCCAAGGCCAATGGTCGAATCTCACGGTGATTACCGTGCCGAAGCCTACCTTGAGGATCACATTGGTGGAAAGTTGTACGAGAAACAGCTTTCTCTTCCAAGACTTCCTATCCCATCAATTTCAGACACGATAGCAAGGTTTCTACCCACCGCTTTGCCACTTGCCAAAAGTGAAGAGGAAAAGGACACCTTGATCAAAGCATGCGAAGAGTTTGAATCGCAGGCTAGAGAGCTGCAGCAGCGCCTAGTAGAGAGGAGGGATGGAGAGATGAAGGACTCTAGTTGGCTCCAACTCTGGTGGAACACGTTGGGATATCTACAGGTTAGAGATCCTGTGGTGGTCAATGTGTCCTACTTCTTTCAATTCAGCGACGATGGTTCCCTCCCGCAGGTGGCACCATCTACAAAGTCACTTGGAGTTCTTCGTGCGGCATCTCTGTTGTATTCTGCGGCTGGATTTCGTCAGCTTGTAGCATCGGGAGATCTACCATATGAGGCAATAGGGCGAAAAGAGCCCAAAACTCCGTTGTGTTCTGTGGCATACAAATACATGTTTAATGCCTGTCGTGTCCCACGCAAGGGAGAAGATACGTATAAAATCTTTGACCCTTCTATGAACACTCATGCAGTTGTGGCAGTAAATGGCAAGTTTTACTCTTTTGACTTCGTGGAGAAAGAAACGGGAGAAGCACTACCTATGGAAGTGCTCGAAGATAGACTTCAACGGTGTGTCGAAATGTCCAAGAGTGGCCCACCCTTGCCCATGCTTGGCTATTTGACTAGTGATAATCGCGATATCTGTGCTGAAGCCAGACAGTCTTTGCTTCGAGCCGGTGGCTCCAAAATGGAGGAGGCTTTGAAAGTCTTGGAGAGCGGTGCATTGATGATTTGTCTAGATGAAAACGAAGAACCCATTTCTAAAAAGCAAATGTCGGAAGTTGTTTGGACTGGTGGGCGTAACAGTGGTCACAATCGTTGGTTCGACAAGTCAATTCAAATCATTTGCACAAAGAATGGAAAGGCAGGCATGAATGGTGAGCATTCAATGATGGACGGAATGCCAGTTGTAAACTTTTGTGATTACATCACAAAGACCCCCTATGCAGAAGTGCTGGCTAAAAGCAGTAGTAAACCCTCAGCTGGAGGATATGCAAGTGCCGCGGACAATGTCAAGGATATTTTTGGTGATTTAACCACAGAGCTGACGTCACCAGGCTCCAACATTTCCACACTTGTTGATCAATCAAGAGCAAATCTTGACAAACTTGTTTCTGCTCATGAGCTTCAAGTCCAAAGTTTCCAAGGATATGGCTCTAGCGCTATGAAGACAATGGGATATTCACCAGATGCTTATGTTCAAATGGCAATGCAACTTGCGACATACCGGCTCTGGGGTGAGCAAGGGGGAACTTATGAGGCCACCCAAGTTCGTCCTTTCCTACACGGGCGCACTGAAACAACGAGAACTGTGTCACCTGCCAGTGAAGCTTTCATTAAGACAATGGGTCTTCGTCCCAAGCGTGATGAGATGGATCCTTCCAAAAGGGCTGAAAAAGTGGAACTTTTGAAAGAAGCGGTAGCCACCCATGTAAAATACATTGGCCTCGCAGCAAAGGGCATGGGAGTCGATCGTCATTTACTGGGATTGCTTCTGTCAGCAAAAGAAGGCGAGACTATTCCATCACTCTTCTCGCATCCACTGTATGCTCGTTCGAAGACATGGAGAGTCAGCACTAGTCACCTTACTCATCCTCGTTTTGATAGTTGGGGATATGGAGAAGTGACCCCAGAAGGAGTTGGACTTGCATATTCTATTCATCCTAATCACTGCATGTTTTGTATCACGGCTCTTCGAGAAAAAGGTGGCTGGCCAGAACGTCTGAGCTTTTTGTTAGAGGAAGCACTTTTGGAAATGCAAACTCTTAATGATCTTGACAAGCAGCCTCCAAGTAAGCTTTAGAGACTGCTTACTTTGAAGTCATGCCGTGTACTCTCTATACGCAAAACCAATGTATTCAGTGTTTTAAGTATAGTGATTTGAAAGTATTTATTACAGAGTTACTTAGTGATGAATGCAATTATTACATAGGAGTATATGAATGCTAACTCAAATATGAATACAGTACGAACTAGTCGTAGTCGTGCACGCTACTCCTCTGTTTCGATTTCATTCAATCTGCGATGACTCGAAAGAGATCGGAACGCAAACCATTGGCAATGACATTGATGGTTCAAACACATGCATCGCTCCCTTCTGAAGAAACGACGTGCGGTGTGATGGTAGGGGGAGCAAAGCAGGCGTACACAATGACAGATGACATATTCGAGATGATGACCGAATGACGAGGGAGGAGAGGGCGAAAAAGAGAGGGTCGCCCCCACGCACACCCACCCCCCCGGCCCACCACCACGACACCGATCACCACCACCAGCAACACTTTCTCTCCGCATTAAGAAGAGTAGCATGGTGGCAAAGCCCTGGCAAAGCCTCTCATGCCTCATTGATATTTGCCCCTTGAAGAAGAATGAGAAGAACGGCGCGGTTGTTCCTTCGACGAAAGAGCTACAACAAATGCACAAGAGCGACATTAGATGATGGAACCGCGGTGTCTGCAGTGACATCGTGTCTGCAGCTCTCATCTTTGCACACTTGTAGTGTTGGGCAACAATCATCAACATTTGGGTCAATACAATCAAGTAATCCACACAGGATGATCAACTACTTCAATACTTTTTCATATTCTAGCGCTGCTAACACAGACGAGGCTCATCCATCACAAAGAGATGCAGAATGCATAAATGACACAAACAGCGTTGGACAGAAGATCACATCATCCGCAACATCACCTTGTCATTTGTCAGAACCTCTGATAACACCAGGCACACCGCTTCCACCACCACTTCCCGACCCAAACTACTCATTCAGAGGTCGAGCACTCCCATCCAATCTAGTCGCTTTTAACTCTTCCGAAGGGAAACAGCGCTTCATGTACGCTCTTCAAAATGATTGCGCTGAAAGCTACTTCCCTCTTGCACAACAATTCTCAAATCAGATGGATCCAGCTTACTGTGGTGTTACTACACTCGTGTTGATATTAAATGCATTGGCAATCGATCCCAATGTTCGCTGGAGAGGGGGGTGGCGTTGGTATGGCGATGAGCAAATGTTGCTAGAGAGATGTTGTATAGAAAAGGAGAGGGTGGAAAGGGAGGGAGTAACGTTGGAACAATTTTGTGGATTGGCTAGATGTCAGGGTGTAGAAACATCAAAGAAGCGACCGATGTGCGATAGAGGGGAACAGCAGCATGCACCGAGTTCTTCCGATGCATTTGATATAAACGAATTCAGGAATGACATTATTCATGCTGTTCGTATGCCACCAAAGACACATTGGGAAACTGATTTAGAGATGGCAACAAATGTCGATACACACAATGCCAGTCAGAAGAATGCTAGCGATGGAGGTTATTTCCTTGTGACATCGTTTGGAAGGTCAAGTCTCTCTCAAACTGGTGATGGACACTTCTCTCCGATTGCAGCCTATCACGAGCCTTCTGATTCCTGCTTGGTATTGGATGTTGCAAGATTTAAATACGCTCCGTATTGGGTTGCTGTGAAAGATCTTTACGATGCCATGATACCGAAGGACAAAGCCACCGGCCAGTCAAGGGGCTGGCTACTGATGTATCCACCAATAAACGGGAAAAATGGGTCGAAGAAGTCTTTGACAATTGAAGAAATTGAAGGCAAACGACCAGCGGAGTGCGTGCCACTTGCAGGGTCTGGGGTTCCACTTTGCGCAGTCGAAAAGATAAAAGTGGATTATTGCCATGTTAACAAAAAAAATAAATGCTAATACTGCAAATATATACGATACATTCAAGACGTTGCTAGTAAGGAACAGAGACACTCGTTTATTTGTTCGCTTGACTCCTGATTTTCAACTGCAATCGATTCTTTGTATGCACCAATTCGCCGTATTTCTTTTGTTTCTTTGTCTCCTCTTCCTCAAGGCGTTCTATCTCGTCCCGTAGACGTTCAATCCTCAATTGCGCTCCTCTGGTTTCATGAGATCGTAGCCGGGAATAGACTACCGCTTCAATTTTAGAATGTTGTAACATGGCAAAAGACTGCATAGATGATTCGATCAGAAATTGAGACCGCTGATTGTACCCTCCTGTTTGGATCTCGAGCTTTTGCTCAAGTTTGGAACATGCTTTAGCGACAGCTTTGGTTGCGTTTTGAATAGCTTTGTATTCAGCATATAGCGTTTCAGCAGTGCGATCGTTCCCATGGCCTTCGTGCACCCACCCGTCACTGGAGAATGATAGTTGGGACGCACTTTCACCAGCTGCTTTCACAGTATCTGCAATAACAGCATCCAACACATCAGAATCATTCTCATAGTATTTTCCAGTGGTCGAAGATAACAACTCTCTCTTCTCCTGAAGAATAACTTTCAGTTCATCCTTTAGCAGTTGATTGGCAGCCTCCAATGAATCTTCTGGTATATAATCCAAATGTGTTTCTGGTTCCATCGCCTGCTTTCGCCTTTTATCTTTTTTATCCTTCTTTCCATTCCCCTCGCTGATCAATGATGCAACGATTGGATCTTTTTTGTCTAGTTGAACCGGGTGAGCATAAGCGTCATGACTGATTAATGTCGTCACTTCTTCGTTGATCAACTTTGCTGCCGAAACCATTACCAAATCTTCATCAGCTACAGTTTTTTGAAGCCTATCCAAGACGGCACCACTTTTGGGCCTGGGAAGGTCTGGTCGTTTGATGACTGATGACTGCTCCTCGTACAACTTTTCTGCCTCTCTCTGCAGCCGCTTCATTTCCTCAGCATCCAATTCTGCTGCATCTTTCACGAGCACTTTGCGTCCAATTCGTTCATCTTCATCAGCTTCCTCCATGGGAACATCCTCTGGCACAGCCAACTCGTATTCGAATTGCGGAGCTGGTAAATTAGCTAACGCCTCTTCCAGCTCCTTACGAGCTCTTTTAGCACGACGACGTTCTTCTTTTGCTAATTCCCTCACTGACAAGTGACGACTAGCAAACGTGCTCGTACCGAAAGAAGATGCCCCAACAGAAGCATCATCATTTGTAATTACAGAGCCAACTTCCGATGGAGCTCTGTTGCGTGCATTCAATCCAAGTTCATCTCTATGGATTGATGCTTGTGTGAGAGGGGTCTGATTACTAGCTTTTCTCCTCATCCCAGCAGTAGCGTCATCGGCAACACTTGCCCCTCCGAACATAGGTGTCGCACCATATGCAGCGGCCTTTCCACTCAAGCCCACTCCGGTCCCAGCCCCCCCCTCTAATAACTCAGCATTTTCTTCCCCAAGTAATGGAGTTTGACCCGTCGACAAGGCACGCAGATTCAAGGCTTCTCTTTGAATTATGTCCGTTCTGGAAGGCTTCCCCGCCTGGAAAGAAGACGCAGGTGTGCGCATTGGAGTTGGTAATGGGCGATCACTATAATCACCAAGCAACGCTGTTGTGGCACCCCCTGCGGCTCCTCCTCCCTCACCCGCGGCTACCAATGATGCCAACGCCTCCTTCTCTTCCTCACTTGCCTTGGCCACCCTTCTCAATTCATCGTCAGTAATTGTTGGTTCTGGCATAGTTAACACTCCCCGCTTCCTCGAGGCAATTGGATCATTACGTTTTGCAACTTCCGCAACGACATATTGCATATTTGATCGTTCCAAAGATCTCAACCGTGCCTCCTCCCTCTTCTGCCGTTCCTTCGCTTCCCTATCCCTTTGCCGATATTGCATCTCATGAATACGTTTATAATCCACATCTTTCAGACGTTGATTTCGTGCACTCTCGGCCCGTTGATCCTCATCCCCCGTGGCATGAAATCCCGCCGGAGCTGGCTTGTGAAATGGAATTTCCACACCCAAATCAATATCTCGCAGTCGTTTCTTGGACCGAGATTTGGCCTCCCCGCTTAGTAATCCTGCCGCCTTCAATTCTCGTCGTTTTTGCAAATCTGCCAACCGCTTTGCGTCGGCAAGCATCTTTTCCCGTGCCTTACGCTTGGCCTTTTTACCCTGAGTATTGGCCAACCTTGCACGTGCCTCCTGGAGCATTTCCACTTCATCTTCATCCATATCGATTGGATCGGGCCGTGCCGGCTTGGTTTCTGGATGCGGATCAATTTCACCCGGTCGTAATTTTCGCGCAGCAATGGCACCGCCACTTACGACGCCATCTTCGTCATGCCCCCCTTCTCCACCCCCCGCCGCCTCATCCAACAACCGCTCATATCGTTCCTGACACTGCCCGCCAGTCCTCCCCACAAGTGGCCCAATCGTCCTCCACTGCGCCGGCATCAACTTGGCCAAATGCAGCAACTTCTCATCCTCCTCGCGACTCCACTCCACCTTCCTCACGCTGGGATCCAGCCACTCATTCCACCGTGCCTTGCATTGCTTGGCGGATTTGCGATTGAGGAGGGAGGCCACGCGTGCCCATTGTTGCTTGCCATATTTCATGACGGCTGCTTTGAGGATTTCATCCTCGGAGTTCTTCCAGACGCCGCCTTTGATGAAGACGCGCACCATGATGATAATATCTTATACTGCTGTGCTTTAATAGATTAATTTAAATATTGGCAGCACAACAGCTTGGCAATCTCGTTACTCTTTTGCGTATTGGGATCAGAGCTGTAGCGAGCTGTATTTTTGTTATTGCCTGTTATTGCCTGTTATTGCCTGTTATTGCCTGTTATCATGAAGTCGTTAGTCGGGGGGTCCGTCGAACGTGCGGGCGGGGCGGGGGGGTTGCTTTTTTTCTTCTTCTCTCTCGTTTCTTTTTCCCAGGCTCGACTTGCGAGTGCCAGATTGCCAGCGAGTGCCGTACGGTATGTCGCATGTGCCCATCGTGCATGCAGTCTCTTCATTCACGGGTTGTCACTTTATTACACACTCCCAGTTAAGCCCTCCAATGAGATCTTCATGAGCAGTTTTGATGAACCCGAGCGACATGAGTGCACTTCCTTTCACGACATGCCCCAGCATCAACTTGCATACTCAATCTACCTCGTGAGAGTGGTGCTTCATATTTTATTTGGGAGTATGGTAGTAGACCCATCATCATAAATTGAGTTGAAAGAAGACTTCACATCATCATCAGCAGCAGTTGCCTCATAAAATCTATCATCATCTCTCTCGATGAAGCAACCAATCTTCTTCTCCATCCTTCTTACGAACTTTAATGTCGTCACGGCACAATGGCGATGCGGGTCAGCCTTTGGCGGCGCGACATGTGCTGAAGGCGGCTTCCCAAACTATTGTTGTAGCTCTGCGGGATGGTGCGGAACATCAAGCGCTTATTGCGGAGATGGATGCCAGAGTGGTCCTTGCACGGGCACTCCGCCTTCACCGACTCCTCCCCCACCAAGTCCTGGCGGAAACTACAACTACTGTGGCTCGTCTTGGACCAACGCCAACTCACAGTGCGGTCAAACTTGCTACGGAGGCACCAACGCTGAATGCTCATCGGGCTTATGTTTCGCAGATGCCACTGCTTGTCCGCAAGTTTTCAATGGACCGACACCACCTCCGGCACCTACTCCAAAACCTACTCCACCAGTGCCCACGACACCAGCTCCATCTCCCACCGTTGCCGTGGCTCGACATGATTCTCGCTTAGTTGCCTACTTGGGTAATTGGCAGTCCTGTCCTTCTCAAGCTCAAGTAGCTCCATACACCCACATCGTGATTGCTTTTGCCGTCTCCTACAGTTGGGCGCAAAACAAGAACAATTGTGATACGCAGTGCAACATTGCTACTCCTGTCATCTGTAACAACTTACCTAATTCAGCTTTGGTTCAGCAATGGCAAGCTGCTGGAAAGAAGGTCATTCTAAGCTTTGGTGGCGCTGGGATGGGAGGATCTTGGTCTGGAGATCCGAACAACTGTTGGGATTACTGTTTTGGTCGTGAAGAGCAAGTGGCGTCTCAGCTCGTGCAGATTGTCAAGGATCATAACTTTGATGGAGTCGACATTGATTACGAATACTGCTACGATAAAGCTAATGGAGCGCATCCAGGTGGATGTGGCCAAGTGACCCCTGCATACAGCGATTCCGCTGCTCAAAACTTCTTGTCTGGAGTAACATCTCAACTACGTCAAAAGTTGGATGCTTTATCTACAACTACATCCAAGACGTATGAACTATCACACGTTCCCATGGATAGTGACTTGGTACCCGCCAGTAAATACTACCAGCTCCTCAAGGCTCAGCACTGGAACTTGGACTTCGTCATGCCACAGTTCTACAATAGTATCACAAGGCCCGCGATAGATGGTTTCAATGGTTCTGGAGCTGGACAAGTTTCTGCATCAAGCGTTTACACCAACATTGCCAATGATCTCTTCCCTGGACAGCCTGACAAGGTTGTGTTTGGCTTTTGTATCTCTGACTGCAGCGGGACAGGTTCAAACGCAAATGGATTCCAAGCTGCGAATGTCATGGAAGGTATCAAAACATACAACAATGGAGAGTTTGCTTGCAATGGCGGAGGTAAGTTGTTTTTCAGTCGTCCTCAGACTTTACTTTGCACTACATCATTCAATCACCTCACAACTATTTCTGTCTGTTTCAGCATTCTTTTGGGTAATGGAGCATGACACTAGCAACAGTTTCTCTAATCCAGTCTCTGCTGTCTTGGAAACTACGAGTGGATGCATTGATTCTGGACCATCGCCAACGCCCAATCCAACACCCGCTCCGGTGCCAACAAACCCGCCAACTCCTGTGCCAACACCGTCGCCAACAACTTCTTCACCAACTCCATTTGTACCGAAAGTGGCGAAGTATGTATGCGCGAAGAATAAACCTCTTCCCGCTACGATTTGCGCTGATGGCTTAGCTGCAAGTGGGAAGTGTACTGCCGTGGGAAACGAAAGCATTAGTTGCGGAAGCGGAGGGAAAATGTGCTGGTGGAACCTGGACTGTCCTGCAGGTCCTCCCGCGCCTACGCCTCCCTCACCTACCCCTCCCGCACCTACAACTCCACCCCCTACGCCAAGCAATTGCTCTCTTCAAGGAACTCCATGTGGCAAGAATAGTGACTGCTGCAGTGGTAACTGCCCAACAAAAGGAAGGAATACTTACATTTGCAGTTAAGGATGATGTGATAGGTTGATTTAAGAGTCTTTGAGGATTTCAAATTGAAGACTTTTGGCAATGGATGATATGCGCAATACTTCAGCTTTTTTAGTCCGGTTGGCATATTATGGTAATCCGTAGTAAGATAGGTAAATAATAATTAGTAGAATACCTAGAGAGATTAGGACAAATGAGCAATATGAATGATGTACACTCTTGGTACACAGATAAGTTGATGCGATATCATCACATTCCATCACTTCTGCACTAAATCAGCCAATTACTTCTGCTTGTCGTCCTTTTCATTTTCACTCTCTCACACACTACTTTTGATGTTTCTTATCATCTCCTATCCACTCTTTGATTTGTATCGATACTCCTCCTGCACCCGATACGGCTCAGTTAAAATCCAATTCTTCTTCTTCTTCAATTCCCGATCACAACACCGTTTGTAATATGCAATAGCTAGCCGGCATTCATCTAATGGGTTGTCATTTGGAGATGGTAATTTGGACTTGTCAATGTCCGCTTTATTGTCATCATTCTTCACTGTTGTTGTAGCAGCCGCAGCAGTAGTAGTATCGTCCTTTTGCTGCTGCGATAACTTGGCCACCCGCTCCTTCTCAACATCCTCATAATAACTTTTTCCATATCCCATCTTTTCCATATCTCTAGCCTTTGCAGTTGCCTCATTGGCCAAACAAGCAAATAATTTCTCAGCGTGTTTTTCACAGCCGCTTGGTTCGACGGGGAAGTATGGGGGCAGTTTGGATGGGCCTTCGAGGGTTGGTGGGCCGGATAGGGCGTCGCGAATTCGGTTCCAGACCATTGTTTGATATGATTATTTGTATATTACTCTCTCCAGTAGTTTTGGTGATGCACCATTTCGGACCTCTTCGTTTCTCTATCCTCTCATTTCTCGTCTCTCGTCGTTTGAATGATGGGAGTGAAGGAGCGGAGGAGAGTTAGTGAGAGAGACGAATGAGTCAGAAAGGTAAGCTCCTCTCTTCGCTGCTGGTCTCTTCGCCAACCGACTCCGCCCGGCGGCCGAGAACAACGAAAGAGGAAACGAAACTGCGAACTCGAACCAATTCCGTTGTACAAACGCCCCCCTCTCTCTCTCTAGATTATTATGGTTGTAAGTTGTTGGCCGGCCGAGGCGAGTTAAAGTGCCGTCAAAATGAAAAATGCGATGGTTGTTGTTGTCTATCCGCGAATTTTGGAATAATAATTAATCATCGCCCAGAATTGTTTGAAGGCAGCCGACAGCCGTAGAGAGTTGTTTTGCGCGTTTCAACATTTCTCTCTGCGCAACGGACGGGCCTTGTCAATCTCTTGGCACGACAGCTGAAAAGACAGCCCTATAGAACAACGATGAAAACATCCGCCGTGGCCAACAGCATAAGCGATTGCTTGGAGGAAGCAAGTCGTGTGGTAGAATTGATACGCCGTCAACTAACAGAGGGCGATGCACCGTCTGGAAACTTTGACAACTACCCCGACAACATTATCAGTCGTAACAAGACTGGTGACATCCATGACAACAGCAATATCATCATTCATTACAATAATGATAATGCAAGTGCAACGGCATCGGAAGAGCCATCAGTCGTCTCATCTAGCAGTGGCGGTCAGCCCAGAGCGAAACAATTGAAATTTCTTCCTCCCCGGCCTCCGTCCTCCGACACATCTTCACGGTCATCATTTACAAACAATACCAGTGCAAACAGCAGCAAGCACGTCAGCGGTCTTTCAATAATATGCTCATCGAATACCTCCTTTACGATTGGATCGCACTTGATGGGTACAAGTGCCTTGGCTGACTTATGTGCACAAACGGTACAGTCCATTGCTAGAAATAATTATCATGACAGCAGCAGCGAGCACGTACAAAACACATCACTGCAACAACACAACAACAACAATGATGCACAAAAAGATGGAACTTCCAACATCGTATGGGATGATACGGATATCAATAACATGGACAGCTTTAGTTTTGAAGTTGAAGAAGAACACGAACAATCAACATATAATAAGAAGGCGTCATTAATGACCACGGAAGGCAGAATAATAATGGAACAATCGGCACTGGGGCATAATGGAACGGGGAACAACCCAAAACGTCGTCGCACTGTAATGTTTGGATCAGAATATGCACGCATTCTTTCATCATCAAGTCCATTATCTCCCTCTTCGAACAATTGCCAACGTGCCAAAAATGCACGAAGGATGAAGCAATCCATCAAGGCACGATTTACATCATCATCGTCATCATCTTCTTCTTTAAACAAGGAGAGTGTCGAATCTGGTGGGAGCAGTTTGATACTATCACTCGACGATTGTCCAAATGCTGTTGCCACCGCTGCAATCACGGATGTTATCATAACTTCTGGTAGTCATGTAATCCCACCCAAGGGTTACTACAGAGCATTCCCAATAGGGAAAAAGAAGGATGAGTTACTGTATGTCAACGTCAAGAAGGAGCCGCATTGGGATCGTGCGGTACAACGTCCATGTGTCACGGCAATTTGTGTGATTTATCCTGATAGGAATGAGTTTGTCCCACCAGGATTTAGTGTTGTGAGATATTACCAAGCCACTACCGATGATAAGATTGCTGATAACAGCAACAATAACTCGGGATCATTGGCTTCTCCGGCGAATGTAAATCCATCAACCTCGGGAGAGCGTGTTTATTTATGTTATAGACGCTCTAGAGAAGGGAACCCATTGACAGGCTTGACGTGCCTTCAACCATCGAAGGGGGATGTCATACCAGAGGGATACACCGTGTTGGAAAAGACGCCACGGAATTTTTTGGCAGACATGACAGCTAATTCGGACCAGCCATTATTCCTTGCATATCGACAAAGATTGGAAAACTTGGAATGTTTGCGTCCATTGCCGTTGGTATTATCAGTGATCCAGTCGAAACAAGATTTAGCGAGAAAGGAGCTGAAAGCATATTATTGCACGGGAGGTACAATCGTTGCGTCAGATGTGGGAAGGTTTCACATCATGGATCGATCGACACATAATATTTTGAGTTCCTCGTCCGCACAAAGTCGTCTTAGTGTGATACAGATGGCCAGAGCGGGAAGTTCGGGGAGTGGCACGGCTGTTCCGTCATGGATTACCTCCTCCTCGAGTCATTCATCTTTGTCTCAGATGAAGGAAAAGTGGGAAGGCGATCTGAGGGAAGATCCTAATTCGTTCTTTGGTGATGGCAATTCTGTTGAGAGCTCACCAAGTCAGAAAAGTTTGGCGTCGCTAGGCACCCCGAACTCCAAAATCAATTCACCTCTACTTCGTCAGTTCGATGATACGGTACAGACATCCCTCGATACAATGCAGTTCATTCCATCGATTGAACGTGCAAATTCTAACATGTCTGAATCTATACTGCAGTCACGCATTGCGATCATTTCACCGATACTGACAGCGTGCTATACTTCCCAGGGCGGGTCCGCTCTCTTGGCAGTGGAAGGATTGACCAAGCTCTTGAATGACACCGACTTTTTCGCCCAGGACGTGGCTGATGCCGAAAATGTTATAGATACAAGTTCTCGATTAACCCTCATTGATTTGGCCGTTCAAGTTGTTTGCGATGTGGCAACATCGACATCAAGAGAGACGTACTTCCGTTCCTGCGTTGACTTTGTGTCAGATGCTGTACGTTATGCCAATGGTAGACTCAACGATCGAACAACCGGTTTCATAATGCGTTTCTATCTGTTTGTGTACTACTTTGGGGCGAGTGTACCGACATCTGGCTGGCCATTCATCAGGGATGGTTACTTATTATCAGATGAGATTGGAGATAGCATAGTCGGTGTTTACTTGCCCGGTGGTGCACCACAGGCTGCTGCAATTGCTCTGAGAGAGTTTGTGACCATAATGGTGGCAAGCATTGGGTCTAACAAGGAAGCAGAAGGAAAAGAAAAAGAAAGTGACGACCTATCAGGTCCAAGCAATACAGAAGATGAAACGAACTCCATAGAGTCACAGTCAAGAATGGTTACATCCAACTCCAAATCGGCAGAAAATGCCATTGATAGTGTTGATCTTGCCAACTATACACAGCTGGCTTTGTACCAGATACACAGATCAGGTGGAAGTGAGCTATTTTGGCATGACATGATCAATCAATGTGGCATGGGTCTATTCGGAAGTAATGCGTCATCAAACCAGATGTCTATTCACGCCAACATCATTTCTTTTGCTATTCTTGCCAGCTTAGTCAAGATTGCTTCAGGCAAAGTGCGCATAATATCAAAGAATGCAGATCCTGTTCCGCGTGATGTTGCCAGCAAGCTTCTCAGCTTGGAACTGCTATTCCATTTCATCAAAGTGTGGCATGCTGCAGTATGTCCAGAGGGTACAGCAGTAAATTTTACAGGAGAGAGCGACCTCTTCGAATCATCAATCCTGAGTGAGAGAAATGATACGAAAGCTACAACAACCATGGTTTACTTGATCAGACGGATGGTGGTCCCTACCATGCTATCAAACACTTCAGCCTCAATTGAAGATTGCCGTGTTTATCGACGTGTCCTGCAGATTACTTCCCAACTATGGTGCAATCCATATTACCGTCGCAATATGAAAGTTGACTTGGCGATATTGATTGAGCATTTTGTACTCAAGATAATCTGCTTAGGCCCACAAATAAATCCTTCGAAAGGATCTTTCGATGATGGGAACATTCCAAATGTATCAGGTGAAATGCCTTCGCTGTTGGACCAACAACTAGCTGTGTTGGAAGAGCTGAAAGTGTGGTTTTCAAATCCCAATTCAGCTGTTGACCTCTACGTGAATTACGACAGCCCCGAAGAGATGTTACCTTCTGCTTACTGCAAACTGTTGAACAAGCTTATCGAAGCTCTATGCACTCTAGGCGAAAGGTGTGCAGCAATAGTTAGTGACCATGGTCGGTTTACTAGCATAAGTTCGTCCCCGAAGAGGTCATCTTCTATTCGAAAAGAGAATGATATGGCTCATGTAAGGGAAGCCGCGTTGGAGATGAGAAATAAGTGCTTTGATGTGATCGCCTTGGTTGTTAAGTCCATGATGGACTGTTCAGACACCCACCCACAAAATCAACACCATCTCTTGCACTCACATTCACAAAGCGACTTATCTGATATTGCTCAAAGCTTCTCTAATGAAATGTCGCCACCTCTTGCAATGTTGGGTATTTCAGCTGATGAAAATATTGTAGACTACTGGCGTACTTCAATTGAAAAACGAAAAGCCCCGCTGCACCCCATTGTGAGCGCACTGAGTGAGGACATGACTCAGAGCACAGCAAGTTTATTAGAGTTGAAACAATCGAGGAGTGGAGACTCACGAATTCAGAAGCCAGAATCCCTTGAGATAGCGCTTGAATTGATCTCAAGGAAGGGGATGAAACAGGGAATCGATTACCTAATTGCAAAGCATCTGCTGACAAGATCACCGAAACACGTGTCGTCCTTTTTGCGAGTTCATCAAACATCTATCGACCCGGTTGTTCTTGGAGAATACCTAGGTGAAGGGGGCATAGATGGCATAGACAAAGATTACTGGAATTTGATCCGATTCTACTACGTTAGAGCTGTGTCTTTTGTTGGAATGAACATTGAGAAAGCGTTGAGACACTTCTTGACCAATTGTGGTTTCCGTCTACCGGGAGAGGCTCAAAGAATTGACAGGGTGATATCAACATTTTCACAATGCTACTGGGAAGATAATGCGGGAGATATGGCCAATTGCCCGTTTCAGGACCAAGACACATGTTTCCTTGTATCATTCGCGATCATCATGCTTAACACTGATTTGCACAAATCTCAACCGACTAAGAGCAAAACTCTCAAGCGAATGACTCGGAGCGAGTTCATCGCTAACTTGCGTCATGTGTGCGCTGCGGACAAATTCCAAAGCTACATTTATGACATCTACGATGCAATTGAAAAGTCACCGATATTAATGTCCCAAAATTCACCACGACAAGAAGGGAAGAGGAAACGCCGAGGACAGGGTCCTACCTCTTCACTTCCTTTCAAACACGACCAAGATTATGCGACATCTCTTCAGGCATGGGTAAAGAGTGCGAAGTCAACACAAGAGCTGCTCCGAACTCTTGACGATCAAAACGACAATGACTTGAAATCAAGCGACGACCAAAGTGACGAAGGTGCGGATCTGTGGTACGTAACGCACCAAATATTTAGTGCTAATTGGCATCATATCCACGGGCTCATCAACGCTACCGTCGAGAATGCCCACATTGATATTTCTGGGTTAGATGCAGCTATCGCTGCACTGGAGTACTCGCTCTGCACAGCTTCTCGTTTAGACATGACAATTGAACTCGCAGCTTTCAATAAGCTATTGGAGCGATTTAATCGCTTTAATGGTCTCAAGGTCCACAAGGAAGATGGACCATGGCGCAGTTCAGATGACGACGCAACAACAATTAAAGCTGCTGAATCGTCGTTTACCGAGAACACAGATCAAGTGCGAAATTTGACAAAGCAGCTTCAAACTTCACTCTTTGTTGATGACACGAAAGTGCAGACAATGAAACTCGTTGCAAATAGGATTCGAAATGGTGAAGTTCTTCTGAACGATCCATCTAGGACTTTTGTTCGAGAAGGCGATTTGATCAAGCGTCACCAGCTTGCTGGCAGAAGCTCAACTTATCGATTCTTCTTATTTAGCGACGTACTGGTGTACGCTCACAAGTCAAGTCAAGGTGATTACGTGGTGCATGAAGAGCTACCACTCCACTTGATGAAGATTGAAGACATTGACTTTCAATCATCAAAATCAAAACATCATTCTTTTTTTATCCACCACCCGAACAAATCGTTTGCCGTCAACACATCTGGTAAAGCTGAGAAGAAACTCTGGATGGAAGACATCAAGAATAGCATCAGTTGCGAGATTAGCCGAAAGGCAAAGGTGGAAGGAGCACGTTTGGAGCGTGTGAAGAAGTCGGTGCAGAAAAATGAATCAAAAAAAAGTTGATGACTATTTTTTTCTTATTAGATCACCATTCGATAGATTAGATATTAAGTGTTTGTCTTTAACTGTATCCTACCATCTTTTAATATCTGCAGATCTTCATGATGTCGTTTGAACACTACTGGGTGAGATCGCGCTAGACTTTTGAACGAATTCTCACCAACGCTCCCCATGAGAGCATTTTCCTTTCGAAGCCATTGATTTTGCCCCTTTCTGCTCCACGTCAAGCTACCTGGATTAACCATGCTCTCCATGACATGATCTAACTTCGGATTGTAAAAGACTGGCAGAGATATTCGCCTATCTTGTGGACGTTTTACTCGATGTGGCGTTGCCAACAAGTAGCCGCCTGAAAAAATTTGTGCTAGCTCACCAATGTTACATATCAAGACGTTTGCTGGAGTAGGTGGTACGTCAATCCATTCCCCATCTATAGTTTGTACTTGCAGCCCAGAGTTTCTATCATCTTGTAGAATCATAGTCAAGAAATTACTGTCAGCATGTGCTCCAACTCCGTATTCTGTCTCTGATGCATCGTTTGTATTGTTGGCTGGAGGTGGATACGACACAAGCTTCATACTCCAAAAGTTTGGCTCGTTTTCTTCGCATTTCGTTTTTCTAAACATAGTATCTGAAAGATGACTAGGATCGATGCCCATCCCCAAGCACAGTGCATCGCGAAGCCGATCTCCTATTGCCAATACACTATTGACATAATCGTTGATTGCAGGACGCAAAGTAGGTTGAATAGCATCAGGCCATGGATTCTCTGCCACTCGAAGTCGATGATAGAATTTCTGGTCCTTCCCACTGTGGTTGTTATTGTTATTGCTGTTGCTGCTCTTCCACTTGCCATACTCAGCAGCGTACTCGATTTGCTCTCGCCCATCAATCTTCCCTTCTGTATTCTCAACGCCCATTGGCATGTATCCTCTAAAACTAACTTGATTACCATAGTATATCGACATCTTTTGTTCGAGCGGCCTTTGGAAGAAGAGAACTAAGTGTATCGTAAATGGAGATAGTAATGAGTGTTATCAGTCTTTCACTGTAAAACGCATGACCACCCCCCTTTAAACTTACGTGTTTCATTCAAAGCACGCTGACAGAGAGAGTTAGGCAAATCATGTTCCAATAAAAAGAAACCAATCTCATGGCAAGCCTTTACGAGCTGTTTGGAAAAGAGAGTTGGATTAGTTCGCTGTAGGTTCAGACTCAATATTGGTAACGTCGACATATGCTCTTGAAATTCGGTACCATAACATACGAGAGGAAGAGGTGGCTCTCTCTAGAGAGTGGCTGATGAATGTCGATGTATATTATGGCAAAATCATCATTGTCTGCTTTATTATGCGTGTTAGTCGCAGGGGGGGGTCACGCCCCCCCCCCAAACGCCCCCCGCCCTCGGCCGCCGCGCTCTTCTTTTCTTCTTCTTTTCCACGCCACTGGCCACTGCTGCAAGCAGCTGAAGCATCGAAGTCAGCTGGAACTCAGAACAATTAGCGGCGAGTTGTCGCTACTAATGTTCGATGCCAATGCGATTGAAAGTTGCACATGTTGGTTTACTATTTTGGATACCGAGCTGCTCAAATCTTCTACTAAACTGCGCTGCATTTAAGACATGATGCATTCATCTATTCCTCCTCTCTCTTTGATCTTCATGTTGATGATGTGGACAATTCAAGCTGTCCAATGCTTTACATCTCTCCGACTTATCTCAATCGCATCTCTATCTTCTCCATCAACTCGTTTGTACATGAACTATGGTCGCAACATCGCAAAGAAAAATGTGAAACTTCCTCTTCTTCTCGACATCAATCATAACTTAGGTTACAGTGTGCCACTTCCAAACGATCACTTGCCACCTGAACTAACTACGGCATCATTCTATCAACTCGACTTGAAAATACCAATCCACAAATCTGTCATTCAAGATGCAGTACAAAACAAAGGTGGTTCAATTGAAAAACAATGTTATTATGGACACGTGGTGTTCAAACCAGATGAAGTTAGTCTCATCGGCGCAATTGGATGTGCCTCTGAAATATTGATTGCCACACCTGCATCCATCACCTCAGAAGAAGTGCTAGAAGAACGTGGCGGAACTGAGCGATCATCGGATATGTTCGACGCAGAAGATTCTGGTGTGCTTCATGTTTTAAGTAGGGGAGCATTTAGATTTCGCGTCAAAGAAGTTGTGTCTTCCATTCCTTACCCTGTTGCCATTGTAGACGAAGTGATGGACGAAGACGAAGACAAAAACGTACAAAGTAGTGGAGATGACGACGTTGACAACCAAGACGAAGACGACGATGACGATGATATTTACGCTACCCTTCCTGCGAAGACTCTCATCAAACAAATTCTTCAAAGTTTGGAAACCATCCTAGAAAATGAAGTCGAAGCCACAGCCAAGCCACTTTCACCACTGGAACAATCCATTCTTGAAACTGCCGACACTGCATCACCCATGATGCAAGCCATACAACGTCAATTTGATGCGGAAGAGCGTCTTGTAAACTTTCAGACCTTTCGCACTTCATTGCTGGATATTGCTTCTGATCCTAGAGATAGAGCATTTTGTGTTGGTATGATGGCAGCAGAACTTGCCAATCTTCCTGCTAGTACTAGGGTGAAAATGCTGAAAACAGTCAGTGGAACGCATCGGCTACGAATGGTAATGCGACAATTGAACTCCATACTAGCAATGAATTCTGCAAGAAGAGTGGCAAAATCTCTCTCGTTACAAGGAGGAGGAGATGGCGACGTTAGAGACTTTAAAACTGATCTCAAAAGCTTACAAGAGGCTGAAAATTCGAAGAAAGATTTGAAGGTTGGTACGCCACAATTACCGAAATGGGCAAGTCAGATTTCGAGAGGTGTGCGAGTTGAGTATTTCTGGAACGAAGTAGAAGGGTGGTGCCTCGGTACGGTATGTGAAGACCCTGTAAAAGTGCTAGATGAACTAGTGATCTCAGTGAAGTTTGATGATGACGGTTCAATACATAGATTGCCTTTGAGAGGTGAAGATAAAGCAAGATGGCGGCCACCAATGGGTGATTCTGGTGCCTTTGATTAGTATATGATGAAAAGGTGAAGTGAAGAGAAAAATCGTAGTTTAATACGTTTTACGCAATTCTGCTTTGCAACACGTCTTACAGTCCTAATCTTTGGTGTACAATATTTCCGACTAGTTTCACTTTTCTCCGAGAAGGTCTTTGTGTCATTTGTGTGATGGGTTACTAGTGCTTGGTGTGAGTGGTCTTAGTGATGAATAATTTTTGAGTAGATAACAGTCTCCTAATTATCAGCGGCCTCTTCGCTTCTAGCCTTATTCAGAGTCTTTTCCATGGCTGCACGAGTAGCAGAGGCGTACAAGTTGCGCACACTAGCCTGCATGCCATCAGACTTTTTACTTTTCAAGCTTTCCCAAATGCCTCCTAATTGCTGTACTGCCTCAGCCCTCTTCTTACGAACATCATCAGAAACGGATGCGTCCTTCAACACTTTCATCACCACTTCACGAATAGTAGAGGATATATCGATGACAGTCATATTCCACATAAGCTCAACAATAGATGGCAGTGCGTCTTCTTCTCCTCCACCTCGTTCGGCGGCACCTTGAGTATCATGAGCAGCTTGCGCTGCTTTTGATGCTGCGTCCATCTTCATCTGACCAGCCTGTACCTTGGCATCAAGTCCCTCCGACCAACTTCCAATGACTTCTTTAGCAACTAATGTGTAACATTTACCAACAGTATTCAGGAGTTGTTCCCCATATCGAACCTCTACGAGCTCCTCACCCTTGGATCTCCACATCTCCTTTGCTCCTTCTTTGTCTCCATCAACATATGCCTGGATTCGCCCCCTCAACGAGATAGCCAGCCGAACGATTCGACGTCGCTCCAGTTCCATCAAGTGTTTGCGTGTAAACTGTTCTGGATGAGAAGACCCGCCTACTAATGTTTGTGTCACCAGAGAGAGTCGGCCAACAAGATCATTGAAGGAATCATTACCGAACAAGAATGTAAATACGAGCGAGGGGTCCACATTGTTAACAGCCACTTCAGTCCTATCACCTGATAATCCTTCTTTTCCCTCTTTGTCATACACTTTGCGAAGCTTTTCATCGCTCAAGACCTGATACGCTTCACCAATGACCTGGAATTTAACCTTGGCTTCCTGAGACGGATTCTTGTCTGGATGGTATTTACGAGCAGATATGTAATACGCTTTTTTGATTTGAGCGTTCGATGCATCCGTAGGAACTCCTAGGGCATCATAGTATTCCGTGTTCTTGACTGCACCGTCCGCCTTCTTCTTGTTGGTTGCAGCAGCAGCATCATCCTTCTCCAACGCATCTTCCTTAACCTTTAAGATGTCATTGTCATCCTGTGGCAAGCCCTTCACGCCGATTTCTTCTTCCGTTAAGTTATCGATTACCCACTTTTGTTCTACTTGATTCCAACGCTTGCCCTGAGCCTTGTTCACAACATTATCTGCCGTTCCGATGGCACAACAGCAGCACAACCCAAGGCATGCGAGAGGGATTGCGATGAGACATAAAGCACAGCCGCAAAGATTTTGACAGAGAGTTGGCTCCGGCTGTTCTTTTCCTTCTTCTGGAATCAAAGGTTCCGAGGGGTCAGTCATGTTGGTGGATAATAATGCGACTTCTTAATTATTTGCAGTGCAGATCGGAGAGAGGTCGTTGGCTTGGAGCCGCTCTCACTTCTTGCGTCTTGTTTGAGTTGCGCAGTTTACTGGCGTTGAATCGTTGAACGATGGGAGCAGTATGTGGTAAAGTCTAAAACATGAACGGAAAGGCGGTGATACTTTCTGTCACACCGGACAGAAGGACAAGACGACCGGTACCGGAAGTGGCACTCGCTCTCTCCTCTCGCGCTTCTCGGCGCCACTTCACTCGTTCACGAACCCCAAGCCTCCGACTGGCATTTGGCAATATTGTAGTGTTGACCTTCAAGACATTAATAAGGGCCGCCTCAATCTCAATCAGGCCTGACAGGTTCATCAACCCATCACCCCAAAACATCATCAACAGCATCAACACTCACAGGCTCATCTATCATAATATTATCATTTGGATATAAAATTTGTGAGTGGTCCATCGTCGTTGAACTATCATCAGCCGCAGATACCAATCATCATCATCATGACCGTAGCAGAGGGAAACGTAGGCGTAGCCTTAGGCCTTGTTTGCTGTGCAGGCGCCGCTACAGCCATCGGTGCATCGGCCGTCTTCTTCCCATCCATTGTCAAACTTGCCTCGCGGAGAGTTTTGGCAGCTTCACTCGGATTGTCAGCAGGCGTGATGACTTATGTGTCGTTTGTGGAGATCTTTTACAAGTCCGTGATTGCATTCGGTCCCAAAGGCGCTGGATTCGAGGAGAAAAAGGCGTATAATTATGCTACGCTGACTTTCTTCTGTGGTGTCGTGTTCATGAAGGTTAGTGACACCATTAAATTGCTCCCCCCCCCCCCCAATCACAAGTTTTTTCGCTGTGTTCACTAGACATCTCTCACCCTCGTTCATTGTATTGTTCATTACTACTACCTCAGTTTGTAGATATTCTGGTGAAGTGGTTTAGTGGTGATTCACATACTCACCACCAAGACGATTCTGGTGACATTCAAATTACATGGAATGAAAATGAGTTCGACGTAGCCGAGCAAGAAGAGCCAGTGGAAGTAACCGCTCCTCATTGCATCGGTTGCGCTGAAGACCCTGTGGGCGAATTAGAAGAATGGCAAAGAATGGCAGACAAGGAAATTCAAGCCAGGGAACAAGAGCGCACAATAATTGAAAACTCGGCAAATAACGAGGGCAGCGACAAGAATTCCGATATAGAGAGTGGGGGGAAGAGTAGTGAAGACTTTCGAGAAAATGATCAGTCAAAGAATCAAGAGGGGTCGAACGTAGTTGTGATTGAAAATGCAGCTGCCCCTGGTGACAAAGATGGTTTGTTTCGTCCACCTCCCCGTGCAAAAGAGCACCCAGAGGAACAAAAGAAAAAGCTTGTGAAAATGGGTTTGAGTACAGCCCTGGCGATCGCCCTGCACAATTTTCCTGAAGGTCTTGCTACATTTGTTGCCGCACTCTCCGATCAAAGTGTAGGAGTTGTTCTCGCTGTTGCAATTGGTATCCACAACATCCCCGAAGGCTTGTGTGTAGCACTCCCCATTTATTACGCCACCGGAAATCGTTGGAAAGGTTTCATGTGGGGATGTCTCTCCGGTCTTTCAGAGCCAGTTGCTGCATTACTGGGATGGGCTGTATTGGCCAATGCGATGTCTCCAGCAGTATCTGCCACTTTGTTTGGCATAGTTGCTGGGATGATGGTTACGATCTCGTTCAAAGAACTTCTTCCGACGGCACATAGATACGACCCAGAAGATACTGTTGTGACATATTCCGTTGTTGTCGGGATGGCAATCATCGCAATATCGCTTGTCTTATTCAACATCCCCGCATCGCGAAGTAACGAATAAATGCAGCTGTATTTGAAGGGGACGCAGGGGACCGGTATTTTTTTTCTTCAACTCAAGTTAAGTAAACTTCGGACAAATACTATTTACATTGTTTGAGGTAGTACGATAGACGCGGGAAAAATATTTCTGTGCCTAAAAAGGTAAAAATTTCAATCACAAATAAAGTAAGCAAATGGAGGACAGACATTCATGTCTTTGTACTAACAGCCGCTTTTTTATGTTCGTCCTCTGCCTCGGCTTCCATCGACTCAGCATCTTCTGCTGATTCAATTTCCGCCGATGCTGTGACTCCCGAAGGAAGTGCTTCATCATGTTGGGGATGAGATTCGGCCTGGTTAGGGTCTCCTTGAGGGGCCTTAGTGAGATTAGGATATTGATAAGGATAGTGCGGAACCACCGTCGAATATGGTCCGCTTGGATGAGGAAAGGAGTTGTAATCATAGTTGGGAGGAGCCGGATACCCTGGTCTTGAAGAAAGATGCGGGTGAATGTAATTCTTCTTCGTCTTTGGAAGTTGACTCTCCTTTGGAACAATAACAGGGGCCTTTTCAAGTTCATCAAATGGGGGAGAGGGAAGTCTCGTGAGTAAATCAGAAGGCACCATACCCGCCTTAATTAGCATATGCACTTGTTGAATGGCAGCTTCCACAAGCCTGTCTCTTCCATGAACCTGAAACTTTCTTGATATCGTTGAGTTGAAGTGATTCTTGACATCGTTGTCAGAGCGACCAGGAAGTTGGTTGGCAATCAACGTCCACTTGTTCCCATGATTTTTGTGCAATGAAATCAAGATTGCTTCTTCATCATCCGTCCATTCGGCTCCCTTTTTGAGGTTTGGATCCAAGTGATTGACATAACGCTCTCTGCATTGCTTGCCAGCCCTACCCGGCAGAAACTCGGATATTTTGCTCCACTTGCGTCCAAAGAAAGCATGCTTGCTAATGAGGATGGCATCCTCTTCGGCGGTCCAACTCCCCTTCCCTCTGGCCCTATCGGCGGGGATCATTTTGTGCCACTGAGTTAGGCAATCAACTGCAGTTCTTCCAGGGAAGTTGGCAGCAATTTGATCCCATTGAGGAGATTTACTATCCTGGTAATTCTCCATAATCTTCTCCAAGCGTTCCACATCTTCGTTTTCCCACGGTGGCCCAGTGCTAGTTACTACCTCGGTGGCCTCATTTTTCTGCGGACGTCCCTGCTTCTTCTTTTGTGGCGCATGTACAGGCTGAGGAGGTTCTGGATATTTTCTTTTCGGTGGTAGAGTCCTCACAGCGTATGATTGGACGTTTGGTGGCATGCTTTGCGGATAGGCACGTGAAACAACTGGAGGAAGTGCGCGCGGTGGTACGCTGGACCCCGGGGGCTGCTGCTCCGCCGGCGAATTCCTCAGCAGTGCAGAGGTGATTTCATTCCACTTCTCCTTGATCTCACCAAGAGATTTCTCCGAAAGGATGGGAAAGATGTGATTCATATCAAAGCCAGGCTCGAAGACACGTGCCATGTGGTTGATCAACTTGTGCTCCTCGTCCGCTGTCCAAGACTTGGCAGATGTTGCGGCGGCATAGGCCAACGCTTCCATTGTTGTATTTGTGCTAGGATGGCTGAAGCCCTCGGGGTGGGTGTTTCTAGTCCAGTTACAAAGATGCCTTTGATGTTCATCAGCTACTTACCAATAATAACGGCAAGGAGGAACGGCAAGCTAACGAACTCAAGCGACAAACGAAGCAAAATAACGGGCCACACAACGCTTGATTTTTTTGATTTTCGTGCGCATGCGGCCAGCATGTTCGTAGGAATTAGTAGAGCCAATTACGACCGGGCTACAAACGAGAAAAGATTGTTTCAATCCATTCCATCAAAGAAAAGGGAGGCTGGAGGCAGGAAAAGCAGGAAAGAAAGAGGGAGCTGAGAGCGGCAGCCAAACGCGCGGCCATTCATCAAAAACACATTCCAAATTACTCAATTTTCAATTTTCCAACCATCACTAAGGGGGAACGTTGCTGCCCCTACTCTTGAGAGAACAGCACCCCTGACCACCACACAATCCCAACGAGACGAGAAGTTTATGCACTACATATTGACAAAGAATAAATGATCAATAAGCAAGGTCGATCTGATCTGCATACTTTCAACACTACTTTTCTTTGCTCTCTTAGAGAGTGCTAATTTGTACACGCAACAATAAAAGATGATGACTCGGTGGCATGCCTTCGCAGTGATTGCGTCAGTAGTTGTGGTCTTTTGCAATGAAATAAATGCTTTGGTTGTTACTCCTCACGTTGGTAAATCACATCACCTGCGACAGTCACAGGTACTGCTGCTTGGATACAAACATCACAAACGTCCAACATTGTCGTCTACTATACAATCCTTAATAAGTACTGCAGCAGCAAACGGTGCAAATGGTGATGTAGTAGAGCCAGAAGAAGAGGTACCCGTTGATGATTTCCAACCACGCACAATGAGAGTTTTTGAGAGCTTTAAATTCTTCGCAAAATTTACAGCCCAAACAATTCTTGAAAAACGTGCTAAAAAAAGTCAGGGTCGTAGTAACAGACGTCGATTACGGCACAGGTTGAAGCAGTTGATCTTTCGTAAGAAACACAAACAATCAGTTGCACTTGGAGATGCAGATACTATGTTAAAGAAGACAAAAGAATCAGATGAGAACCTTGGAATCCGTGGAAGCATACGCAAGCTTGGCGAATCACGCAAAAATCTAACTCGTCTCGTTGGATATGATTCTTCATTACTGCTACCTGCATTTTCATACCTAATTATGGGAGCACTCATGTCAAGTATAGTCCCTCACTACTACAGTGCGTGCATAAGTTGTGTGGCTGCAGGAGACCCTAATCGGGCCAAGTTGATGTGGGCAATTGGAGGACTAGGTCTATCTCATGTGGCTGAGGCACTCTTTACTGGTTTTCGTGGAGCTTTGTTTTGGATTGCTGGTACGTTGCTTTGCAGATATCTATTTTTATTTCAATGTTTTCTTTTCGGCAAACTATTTCCTCACCATCACACGTGTTTCTGAAACAACAGGAACTCGAGCCAACTACAATGTTCGCGTGAAACTTCATCGCAATCTCTTGATGCAAGAAGCAGCTTTTTTTGATGGAACAGAGACTGGCTTCCTCTTATCTCGACTGAATAATGATGTGAATAAAATTGGAATGGTGATATCATTTCATGTCAACGTAGTTCTTCGGCAGCTCGCACAATTCATCTTTGGATCGGTATTCTTGTTCAGAATACACCTAAAAATGGCAATTGTTGCTTATGGTGGAATTGGATTAGTAGCCATTGCTTCTTGGTTGTATGGAGACTTCACACGTACGCTAGCTGAAAGGGTACAGGAATTATTCGCTGAATCTAGTGCACTTGCAGAAAACTCGTTTGCAATGAGTGAAACTGTGCGAGCATTCAACGGCGTAAACTCAGAGACGAAGAAATACGAATCATCACAGTATGTTGCGCTACAGTTAGAGGAGGTTCAAGCGTGGGCGTATGGCACTCATAAGTTTGTCAGCGATACGTTGCAGACAGCTCTGAAATGTTTGCTCTTATTTTGTTGTTGGAAGTTGGGACGCGCAAATGCTTTGCCTGCAGCGAAACTAACATCGTTCCTATTTTATGCGAATTACGTGAACGAGTCATCAAACGAAGTTGGTGATCAGTGGGCAAAAGTGCAGGCGGCAATCGGAGCAAGCACCAATGTATTTGATTTGATCAGACGTGTCCCAGCTGTAAGAGATCCAAAGACCGTGACAAATACTTTATTAGAGTTGAGCGCTGCACAAGAACTCATTAACAGAGTGGAGGAACAAAGCAAAAAGAAGGAGCCTATCATCAAAATGACCAACATGTCTGTAACCTACGGTGCAATGGAAAAGCCTGCACTGAGAAATATTGATCTTGACATAAACGAGAATGATAGAGTCGCTATCGTTGGAAGGAGTGGCTCTGGAAAGTCTTCTATGCTCCGCACAATTCTTCGTTTTTACGATCCGTCATCAGGACAATGTAATGTAGAAGGTGTCGATCTGAGAGAAATGTCTCGTAAAGATATTGCATCAAAAATAGTCGTGGTCGAACAAGAACCTCATTTATTCCCCCTATCACTCATTGACAACGTGCTGTACGGTGTTGAAAAGGATAGCATAGATGAAGATACTGGAGAGGAATGTTATAGTGAGGAGTACAGAGTTGCAGTTACAGGAGCGCTATCACTTGCTGGCTTGCCAGTGACTGGCGAAGAAAATGATCTTGGTCTTGAGTTAGACACAAGAGTAGGAGAAGGAGGCCGTACATTGTCAGGCGGACAGAGACAAAGAGTTGCTATTGCCAGGGCTTTGGTGCGCAACCCGACAATTTTGCTGCTTGACGAACCAACTGCTGCGCTTGATTCCAAAAGTGAGCAAGTAGTTGTGAAGGCACTTCGATCAGCAATGGAGAGAACACGATGTATGATGATGGTGACTCATCGGCTTGGGGTTGTAAGATCGCTTGGTGTAAATAAAGTAGTTGTGCTGGAACAAGGAGAGGTTGTTGAGGTTGGTGAACCTGAGAAGCTCCTCAGCACTGGTGGAATATATTCACAGCTTGCTAAGGAGCAAGGTATTCAGCCACTGAGTGCAAGTTTAGTAAAGAGCTACGAAGCTGAGCTTGCGCACATATAAAATAGCACTTTGCAAAATAGGGAGAATGACACAGAGCTACATTCACCTTGTAACATTTTCTGAAACTTGAGTCTCACTCTCTCTGTGTACCACGGGCACGTCACCTGGCTCTGGGCTCACTAGATAGATATTTCTCAACTCTCTTTCTACATACAAGAAGACAAGGTATCTATGGTAGCGCCCGACAACCGACAACCGCCCGACAAATCGCAAAACTCAAAAAATGAAACCCTCCCGTCCCCCCAGAACATTCTTTTTAAGAAGTAAGAAGTCGCACATCCATCGCGTCACTAACGCTTTATTAGGAGCAGCTTGCTTTTACACGCCCAGATCATCAACCAAACGGCCCCACTTGCAATGGACAAACAAGCCGCAGCAGCAGAGGAAGAAGACGAGTTTTTCGGAGACCAATCATGTGATGATGAATTTGGGACAGCAGAGGCTGAATTCCGTGATGTGAAAACATTATCCTACCTCGATGGATTTGATGAAACAAAGGAAGAGAAACTACAAGAAGGCTTTGCAGAAGGTTATTCTAAAGCATTCAATGATGCATTCCAGACTGGTTCTCGGTTGGGTTCTATGTGCGCCAAACATGCTTTGAGTGAACTGAATCAAGACATCACTGCATGCCAGCAGGGTTTGCACAACGCAGCATCAGCTATCCATCATTTTCTGAGAGATGAGATAATGTTAGGAGATGAAGAAGGAGGGGGAAACAGCTATCAAGGAGCGCTCGATAAGCTACAAAATAAGTTGGACAGCATTGAGAGTTAACAATTTATGTACTGTACGATGAAGGATTCTCAATAGTAAAAGTTTTGTCTGGAAATCCTTAACGACAAAAAACACTGTCCTCACTTGAAGAACTTGATATGAAGCTGTTAGGAACCTCTCACTATTCTTGGTGCTGCTAAATTGACAAAACTTCCTTGGAGTGATGGCCAAAGAAACACCGCTACAATCCAGTATTGGTGATATTCCACCAAATTTCACGTTGTGGTCATATCCAATATATCTGACCGAGAAGGAAATGATCCAACTTATATACGCTTTTTTGGTACATAAGATTAAGAACCTTGAAAACTGTTTTTCACTCTAATCTGTACACATGTACCGATTCTTCATGATACTCTTCTAAGCTTCTTCCTCTATCCTTGTCAAAGGCAGTCTGATGCTCGTGCAGTGGTGATTTTTGAGCCTAGCTCGGTACCACCTGGAATGAATGGTTCAATTTGGAAGCTGTCTGATAAAAGAGTAGTAATAACAAAGCATGATGTCGATTCACCATCAGAGAAGGGAGATGAGAGAACAAAAAATAATGTCGCCATCATCTTTCTCATCTTATTCTCTCTATGGCCCTTTATTTCACCATTCATCCGATGATCCTAACGACATCGCCATCACTAACATCGCCGAGCAGTACAATATCAGCTCATTACATACGAAACATTCTAGCATGTATAAGCAAAATGATAGATCCAGATCCATCCGCACAACTATAATTGCGGTCCTGATACTATTATGTCGTGAGTGCTGCTGCTTTATTTTGATACAAGTTGGTAGCAACAGAATAATATTGCACTCTAAGTCCAAACTATCAGAAGAGACCCAATCATCAACACAGCTTCCAAACTTCTCTGCAACTGCTACCTTCAACCATGATATTGCACGAACTCTCTTCCCTCCACTCTTCTTCACTCTGTATCACAAATACTCAAATCAGAATCAAAGAGATGACCTTTCTATTCGTCAACTTCGTCAACATCTAAAGCGCCCTTCACCATTCGAAGACCCGAGCTCTGCTCAGACAGCAGAACGCATGCTTCGTAGGATGATGGAGAATCGGTATCGAAGTGATGGAAGAACAGTTTGTCCTGATAGTAGAACGTTTAATTTGGTGGCAGCATCATATGGGAGGCTGCGATGTAAAAACAGTGCCAAGCATACGGTAGGTGTGATATGGGAAGAAGAACTGAAACTCAATCCGCAGTATCGATTGCTTATCAACAATAATAACATTGATGAGGCCCTCGACCAGATGATGATATCGATGACTTCTACCGACAAACTACAAGAATTGTTGCAGCTTCAACTCTTTTTGTGTCACTATGAAGGTTGGCCAGATGAGCTTCGTCCATCAGTGAACATTTTCAATAGAGTGATAAGGAGACTTGCTTGGCGAAGCGGAAGTATTGAAGCCAATTGTCGTCACAAGCCAATGAGTGATGCGGAGCAGGCCATGCAATGGTTGAAATTTATGAATTCCACATTGCCTCAGCAATTCACAATGGAAGGAAATCATGGCACAATTTGTCCGCCTGATCCGAAGACAATATCATATGTCATTGAAGCGCTCTCGAGTTTTCGTGTTCAAGTTTACTCAGAGAGAAAGGACACATTAATGCCTGACAAGGTATTGTCAACAGCCAATATTATATCTATATCGGAAATGGCAAACGAAATGAATGTTCAATTTGAGGCCGAGTCAAGCACACCAAAGGATCTGTACAGCGCCCTTCAAAAAGCGGAAGAGTTGCTTAATGAGCAAGAAGAAATGTACAAAGTGGATAGTAATGAAAAATCAAAACAGGCCCTGGCTCATTCATACAAATGTATCTTGGAGGGATTTGGCAGGTATGCAGTGACATCGGAAAGCAGCCAGAATTATGCCATTAAACGAGCATGCGACCTCTTATGTCGTCTTGAAGCACTGTGTGATGCACCTTCCAGCTCATACGTGTCTGTTATTCTGGCTTTATCAATCAGCAATCGTCCTTCGGCTGCTGCAGTTGCAGAGGAAGTATTGAATAGAATGCTGTCAAACATGAACTCAGATCAATATCTAAATGTCCATGACGTGTCAAAAGCTTTTTCTGGATGTATTGCCGCTTATGTGAAGAATAACGATGCGCCTAATGCGGAGAAGATTTTGTTTCAGATGATAGACCTTTATGAAAGTGAGGTTCTGGGGAGCGAGTTTGTTCCCGAACCACGTGCGTTCGGTACCTGTATTGCAGCCTGGTCGAAATATGACAATGCTACCGAGAAAACTAATGCGAGAGACAGCAAGTGGGTATCGTCTCCTCGACAACGATTGTACAATGCTGACCGTGCAGAGTCTATTTTAGTGGAGCTGGAGAGCGTAGCAAGAAATGAAGCCGCCAAGAACAACAAGAACTACGTGCTGGGTGCTACACCATATAACATTGCGATACTTGCTCGAGTGCAGACTCTAGATTCGAGCACACCAAAGACGAGGAGGAGCAATGAGGGCATAATTCTTCACGCGCAATCGATTTTGGACCACATGGAGTTCGAAATGGGAGTTCCGGCAGACCCATACACATACAGCATCCTGCTTAATGCATGGACGAAGCAAAGCTCACCTGGTAATGAAAAAGCTGCAGACTACGCTGAAGAGTTGTTGCGTAGACGGATCGAAGACGTTGATATTAGCAAGATTTATGGCGAAGATGACCCTTCTGCAAAAACGGTGGATGATGTATGGCCAAATGTGAAGCATTATAGTTCAGTATTAAAGGCACATGCCAACTGTATGAGTCCAGCGGGTGCAAGGAAAGCTCTGTCTTTATTGTCTGAAATGGAAAAGCGCTTCTATGACGCAAGTGTAATAAGTGACGGCGACGTAGACGATGACTTCCACGTTGACCAAAAGGATGCTGCAAAGCCTGACCTTGTTTGCTACAGCATCGTTATTGATGCCTTTGCAAAGCAAAAACAGCTCACTGACGCCAGCAGTGTTGCTTTCCGACTCCTTTGTGCTATGGAGGAGAAATATCATGCCGGTGATATGTCTATGAAGCCCAACAATAGGATATATTCAGCTGTAATATTGTCGCTGGTTCACTCCCCTTACAATGGAGGAGAGTCTCCGAACCTCAACAATGCCCAAAGGGCGTGGTCGCTTCTAGATGAAATGAAAGCAAACGGTGTGCAACCCAATTCGTTCACCTATAATTACATCATTAATTGCTGCGCTCATGAAGAAAGTCAAGATGATAATGATCAGCGTATTTCGTTTGAGATTGCCATCAAAGCATTCCAAGAGCTGAGGAAAATGGCTTCATCCAATAACAGTGACGACGAAAGCTGTAGCACTGATGCCTATCACCCAGACAGTTTTACCTACGCATTCATGCTGAAAGCTTGTACTAATCTGCTATCGCCATCGCCCTTTCGCACCAAGGTTGCCACTCAAATATTTAAGGAATGCTGTAAGACTGGGTATTGCAATGATGAGGTAATAAAACGGTTGCGTTGGTGCGTCGACACGGACAACTACAATTCATTGATTGGTATTTCTAAACGTGAAGTGAAAATGGATGACATGCCATCATCATGGGGCCGATGCTCTCTTCCAAGTCAGCGCAGAAGAAATCATCTATCACAGTGACAACATCCTGTAGACTTTAATCTAACTCAGGTGTCCTTTCGCCATAAACTCGGAAACCAATAGCTCTTTTCACCTTGATTATTGATATCCAACCAAACCATCCCCTTTCCCATCAGCTTTTGAAGCGCCCTCTCACACCTTTCCTTATCCCAACCTAGTGTTGTTTTCATATCTTGGATTTTTATTACCCCATAATCTCCACGGCGATCATCTTGGGCCGTATCCAATAAAAGCATGTGATCATCATCTAACTCGTCAGGAACGGAAACAATCATAACACATCGCCCTACCGTCACGGTACGAAAGCCAGACCCCAAATTGGATAACTTCTTCACCGCTGTAATAATATCATCATCACTGTACGATGTTTTACTTTTGGAGTCTACAAATTTGAATTTAGTCCCCCTCTGCGACAAAATTTCATTTACCTCGCTCACGCGAATGATGCCACCATTTCGTGATCGACTCGCCAAAGCTACCTCTGCAACTTTGACGGACAACTCGTAGAAAAAATCCCCCATGCCCAACTTCCCCCAGAATCCTTTTTCAGAAGACATGATATCAACACCCAACAAAGCACACATTTCTAAAAATTTGGCTCTGAAGGCAGGATCATGTTGTATCTCATTTTTATGTCGTTTTGCGAAGTCGGAGAGTTTTGTTTCCAGTTTCTCTACCGTCTCCATCGCCGATGCAAGTGATAAAGCATTGAGTTCCTCCACCTTTTTCGTATAAGCAGCAGCTCCTGCTCGGCCCACTCCAACGCCTCTTCTTCTGTGAGCCATTGCTATTATTTAATCCAAGCTTCAGAGAAGTGAGGGCTGTAGTATACTTGACATGTAGTTCTTGGTGGAACCACGGTGGAACGGGCACATGATGTGACCATAAAAAATAAAAATGAAAGCCGAGCAGCGGTAAGTATGGTATTGTACTTGATACATAAGTCCTTATTTTGTAGTGGGGAGTCCTCGAAAGCAAAAATTTAAATCGAATCTCCAATCATCGCTGAATCTAATTTTATTCTCTTGATATCGTAACCATAAACCATAGGCCATAGGAATAAAATCCACCCTACCTCTCATCTAGCTCAGCAGCCTTGCTAACCCAACCTAACCACCAGCCCGCAACAACAACACCCATACTTACGTCTCTAGAGAGAGAGAGAGAGAGCACCACTCCGCGCGAGTATGTAAAAGATACAATATGTACGTAGGGCGAAAGCAAGATCACCAGAATCGAGGGGCCCTATTTGAGTACCATGTCCATCCGATCCATCTAATGTCTAGAGAGAGATTTGCACCAATCCGAGCATGGAATGGTAAAACAAATGGCGAAAGCAAGATCACCCGACTCCGAGGGGTCCTTTGAGTGGCAGCATATCCTCATGTCCTTGTAGCCTGAGCTGTGCCAATGACATATCACACAACCCCATGGATCACTTGCTTAACAGTCAACAAGCAACAAGAGCGTCATCATCTCGCCCCTGCCTATAGCTCCTAAGAAGCGCATCATTAGCTTAATTATTATCATGATTCTCAACATCAATACCCTTCTTCTCATTCGCACCACCATCGCCGCCCTTGCCCTTACCAGATTTGGTCAAGCTCACGCTCATGGCGGACACAACCAAGACCAACATGACCATCACCATCATGCTAGTCTCCGAGCGCTCCAAGGAAACGGAAACGGGAATGGTGGCAACCCTTGGAAAGGTGTCGATTTTTGCGGCACCAAGAAGCCCGACGATGTCCAACAGGCAACTGACATGGCTGTCGTGGACAAGTGGAAGGAGAAAAACAAGGATAAAGATGGGAACCGTGCCCTCCAGGAGACAGTGACAATTGATGTTTATATGATCCTTATTCATCCTAAAGGAAATAAGAATGCTAATGAGATCATCTTTAACAATAACGCTCAAGCTCAAATTGACGTGTTGAATGGAGCATATTCTCCTCATTTCAGCTTCAACTTGAAGGGAGTCAAGGTGGTTGAGAATAGCAGCTGGTGGAACATCAAATACGGTAGTTCCGCTGAGAAAGCAATGAAGCAAAAGACTAGGACAGGAGTCGATTGCAAGACATTGAACATGTGGTATACCCAATTATCGAATGGCCTGCTGGGCTGGGCGACCTTTCCAACGGAGTGTTCAAGTAATCCGTATTATAGCGGTGTCGTGAATCTGCACAGCTCGGCAATGGGAGGAAGTTTGTCTCCATACAATAAAGGAGACACCGCAACTCATGAGGTGGGACATTGGTTGGGTCTGTAAGTTTTATCCAATATTTTTTTGTTCGCTGCTAATCACAATTCACTTGTCAACCAACCTTGCTTCCTTTGCACATCATCTGTTCCTTCCACGTCCATGTCTAGGTATCACACATTCCAAGGAGGCTGCACTGGAAACGGTGACTACGTCGCTGATACACCCGCTGAAAAATCAGCAAATTATGGTTGTAACACAAATTATGACAGCTGTACAAATGGTAAGACAGATTTGCTTGTTATATCCTGTTCACAGCATTCACCTGCAGTTCTTCTCTCTAACTCAATATCTTTCCTTACATGCCCATAACGAAACATCAGACCCTGGTTTTGACCCTGTTACAAATTTCATGGATTACACCGATGATAATTGTATGAATACTTTCACAAGCGGACAATTTGATCGCATGAAAGCAATGTGGGCTGAGGTCCGGTCTAAGTAAGTGCCATCCGCAACGACACCTCCCGCTCCAACAACATTGAGTGTGTTTTGCAAGGGTGGCTTTATCAACTGCGGTCAAAACTGCGGCGGCGGAAAGATCAAACATGTTTTTGATTAGAAATGTTCAGTCCCTGCTTGTATTAGGAGTAGTGATTAGAAAGTACCTAGTTATGTTTTTTAGTGTTTTGTGCCTGCTTCTTGTGTACCGAAGTTCTGTCCTACCTCTCTCCAACCCGACGAGACACGTCGCCTATTTTGCAGCGCCGATAGAGCCGATCGAGATCATTATTATTTGTACTACTTAAAAAAGTATTCTCCATAACGCTTTCATCATGCTACGAAACGTCGTCCATAGGAGGAGGTGGTATGCTCTCTCCGCTTTGACAGTGCTCCTCATGCCGGTTCAATCATTTGGGTTCTCAGCTACACGGAGGACTATGTTGGTTAGATCAACATTATGCAACACTAAGCTCCACAGCGAAGCTCAGACATTTTCCTCAATAGATTCATCAGAAGAAAGCGACGATGGCGAAACAAACGGTCCAACTAACTTGACAGGCAGCTTGTCTTTTGCGTCGTGGCTCGAGTTTGAATTGAAAGATCACAAACCCTTGGGATGCAGCGTCGAAGAGAGTTTGGCAAGTGAGCCAGATGGAGCCAGTTATGTGTTTGTCTCTGAGGTAGGTTGCTAAGCTATGCTATAACGTTTGAATTGACTGCGAAAGTAGTTTCAAATCTCATTTCAACAATCATTTATCATCCTCAGGTGTGTGCTGGTGGCAATGCGGAAAAAGCTGGGATCCAAACGGGCGATGTCATTGTTAGATTATCTGGAACGTTTGATGAAGTAGTTGACGTTGCAGGATTGGGTATAGACAAAATCAAGTCTCTTGTTGCAGGAAGGGCTGAAGGCAGTACCTTGAGAATGTGTGTAGCTAGAGGATCAGATGTTATGGAGCGACATGAAATGGCGCTAGTAGAACTGTGTATCATTGGAGACGACGCTGAAACTAATGACTGCATAAACAAAATATATGCGGATTATGACTTTATTGTTGACGATGGCGCAATGGCTGTATGCGAAGAAGATGACGGGACTGAGTGTTTGATAGACTCAATTTGGGATACATGGTCAGAGGGTGTGGTGTCTGCAGCAATAAATGGAGCAGATGATGAAATGAAGGAGGAAGCTACAGAGAAGAAGAAGAAGAAGAAAGTTGCACCATGGTCTTCAAGATCTTCGCCTTCGGGCACATTTGTCAGAGATCCCAAAACCGGAAAGATGATAAACATCGACGAGTAGAGATCGAGGTATTATAAAATAACATTAAGCGTGACGACTACATTTGCAGGGTTGCGTCCTAAACACAAAAGAACATATATTCTTCAACAGTTACGGTGAAAGAAGTGGATTTTCCCAGACAGTTTTTGAACGATCCAGCGTGAAGTAGTAGTAACTTTCTGTATTTGGATCAAACGCTTTCGCCCAACCAATAGCAATCAGGTCTTCATCAGACGGCACAATTGTGCTCCTTGATTCTAGGATTGACAGAGAAACATCATCAGCACCTGACGAGTTCTTTGACGGACCAATTGTCGACCGTGTAACATAACTAATGAGACTTGGGTCTTCTGTTCCCGTTGAGATGATCGAAGTTCCTCTATTGACATTCACAGCTGGTACACGAAATTGTGAAGTAGAATCGATTGAGTAATTCATGGACATAGTGGTAGCTTGAGCTGGAGAAGCAGCTTCTCGGGCACCTCTTTCTTCGCTGTGGTCTTGCCTTCGGTCTCTCATTTCCTTTCTCTTTGACTGTAAAAACGAGAACAAGAACAAAACTGGTTATTAAGCATACAAAGTGAGATCAATCAGCTGTAAGTACCAACACCACACACCTTAGTCCTGGCGTATTTTTCTGCATTCGCTGCCTCCGCTCGCAGAGAAGTTTCTTCAAATACACGGTTACGGTCATCAATATTTTGCTTTTCCTCCACCCGGAGTCGAGGGTCACTTTCAGCGCTTTCGGGGTTTACATTGATGGTCTTTTTTTCTTTCACCACAGACGAATCGTTTGGTTTCATTTCCTTGAGAGGAGTCTTACGCGGTGTCTTCTGTGTTTTCTTTTCTTCCTTTTTCGGTAACTTATCTAGTACATGTGCGTCAGCGACCAGGTCGATGTCATCGGCACAAGTAACATCCAGCGCTACATCCATCTTCTGGATTGCTGTGGCACATACAGGTGCTAACCCAATCATTGAGCTGATAATTTGTATCGGTCCGCGGTAACGCGGCACCGGAACCCCAAGCCAATCTCTATGTTTGGAATCCCAACTTTTATTAACCACATTTTTGATCAAGCTTCGTGTAACATTTGTTGTGTAGGGTGGCTCAAAATTGGGAGGAAAGTAATTTGTTGCTTCACCATTCCGTATGAGATAAAGTCCGTGTGGCCGAGCAATCTCCTCACTTGTTACCCCCACTTCATCTTTTCGGGGTGTCAAATATTGAGGTCCCTTCTCTCTCCAAGAATTAATGACATCCTCCGATCGTGCAAAATACTTGTTCATGTGTTTAATAGTTTTCCATTTGACCTTACGAGCTAAGGTAATTTGGAATGGGCGCTTGGACCACTGAGCACCAAGAGGAGCAAAGTATTCATACAACTGATTGTGGAGAAATTCGAGACACCAGTTTGACCAGTCTTCTGGATTGACATCGTCATTCCTCTCGCACCCAAAGGAAACCACAAGATCGGGTGGGCTTTTCCCCTTGACAGTCAATGTCTCAGGCATAATAGCCATGTGAGGGATAAATATTTCTCCACGGGCAAGCGCAGCAACAATTTCATTTACTGCCGTGGCAGAGGTGGCATTGATCTGAATAATGGGGATGTGAACCGTATCTGGCGCAGGAACTTTATGGCTGTCTCCATCACCGATTTCCTCTTCTGAGACCTTGGCATGAGGATCCCGTCTCTCACCCCCACCAGCCAACCAACCCCGTTCGTCGGTAGAGCTAACGTATTTGTAATCCCTATCCTGCAGCTCATTAAAATCAAATTCGGATTGTCGTGTAACAGTATCGGCGTGGCCGATGCCACTTCTCCTCGATAGACACAGTCCGAGCACAACTGTATGCACGGCGCTCGTCGTAGCAAAGCTGCCAACAGGTGTGACTGATCCAGTGGCTACCTTATTCCCCCTTGATGGCGCCCAACGAGTCTTCTCAATCCCGGAATCAGACGTATCATCAGTTGCAAACGTTTGATCTCTCTCACGCACAAATTCATCATACGATGCATCATCCGCATTAACTGAAAAATCTTGGCCTTTGATACATTCAACTCCCTTCAATTGAATTCCCTCCGTTTTCGCTTTGACCCATTCGAGGTTGTCCTCGTCTTGGAGTGTGTTTTGGATTGAGCCGCAGACGGCGCTGCTCTTTTCGAGCAGCGATGACACCAGCTTGTTTCGGTCACCGAACATTTTGTAGTAAAGTTAAGTCCTCTACTAAGTAAAAGTAAATGTCCTTCTGCGTTGCTTATTTCTTTTGGGGTGGCTGTCTTGTATCCATACTTGTTAGGGGCGTTGGCACGTGAGGGTCGGCCCTATTTTGGCGTCGCATTTTTGGCATTCTCGTGTGAGACTTTCTCACAACTCTCCTTCCAAGAAATCATAGCAAAGTAACAACAATAACCATATCATCAGGTGAAGGAGAATGAACAGGAAGGAGGCGTCAGTTCATAATATTATCTTGGCACGACGATGACGTTATTATATATTAGTCAGACGTTGTTATTGGCAGCTCTGCTATTGCTCACTGTCACGTCGAAATCAGTTGTTGCAGCCCAAAAAATGTCTGAAAATTGGTGCATGGAAAGCGGCTTTGATCCAGCCAATTTATCCTGCGACACTTGTCGATTAATTGACGAATCGACAACCATCCAAAGGCTACAGAAAGAACAAAACATCGACATAGGGGAAGAGTGCCGTCAATGCTGTCAATTTTACAAGGTGAATCCCGTCCTTCATCCTGCAGACTCATTACGTGGTAAATATAAATACGCTCTGTTGACCTATAACGAGGGAAGTTTGAGTGCATTCGGAGAGATCAAAGATTTTTTAGATAGAGACATTAATGATGTCTTATCATTCAAGGGAGAAAGTAGATTCAAAGCCGTGGTATCTAAAAAGTCATCAATGAACAATGAAATGATGATGCAATTGATGATGATGGGTATAATGAGTGGAGGTGGTGAACAACCCAAATTAATTCTTTTTGATAAGCACAAAAAGGGTGGATGGACTGAAGATGATGAAGAGGAAGCAGTAGAGATAATAAAATTGAGAGGTTGGAAAAGAGAAGACCTGAAAGATATGTTGATGACTTTGTTGCCAAGTGCCTAACCTCAAATCAATTATGTATAATCATAACTTCTTATCTACCAAAATTGCCAAAATCTGCAAACTGATCAACATTATTTGATCCTCCTCCTCGTTGTTGCTGCGCTTGGCCCATCGGAGACCCGAATTGGTTACCTCCCTGCATCATACCACCACCTTGCATCATCATGTTGTTTCCACCCATCATATTCATTTGATGCATTTGATTCTGCTGCGGGTGCTGCTGCATCATCATCATTTGATTCATACTACTTCCACCCATCATGTTAGTCATTCCCATTGGTTGCTGCTGATTCATTAGTCCCATTCCGCTTTGCATCCCCATCATTTGATTCATATTTCCACCCATGCCCATATTATTCATTCCCATTTGCTGCTGATTCATCATGCCCATATTATTACTGTTGCTCGCATTCATCATCATCATCATATTGTTACCACCTCCCATTCCTCCTAACATGCCACCATTTTGCATAGGAAACATATTCTGCTGCATAGGGTTATGCTGCGGGTTGGGAGTGTTGAACATGGACAAAATGTCTGCATTACTCATTGTTTTCTTCTCTGGTTGTTGTTGTTGTTGCTGCTGCTGCTGCTGTTGAGGTGGCGCGGTTGCGTTCTGAACTGGTAAAGACATGTTGGCAAACATGTCTACCGCTGCTGGTGGTGCGGGTGGTGTCGCACTTGGTGCTGGTGTCGCCACAGCAATCGCAGGGGCGATGGACGTTGTATTGGTGTGTCCAAATGACGACGCAGCCTCGACTGAAGTGAAATCCCCAAAATCAAGCAAATCCGCAACAGGTTCAGGTGCTACCGGCACAGGAGCCTTCACAGGCTTGCTACGCGTAGGCGAATTATTGATACCACCACCTGAGCGATTTTTAGCAGCACGTTCTTCTACCCGTCGCCTTGCCGCATCGGATGGTGCACGAGTCCCCCGTTCAGACGCAAGACGACGCTGTACCCCGGCAATCACCGCTTCTTCTTCTTCGTCTTGCCCTCCCCCATTATTCATTTGAGCAGCAGATTCAAAGACTCTAGGATCATAGAACTTGCGGCGCTCATATTTATCACGGATGAAGCGTTCACGAACTGGTCCAGATGCAGAGTTGTTGGGTTTGGCAACGTTAAGATGTGCTTCAAAGATGGCATTGACTTTAGCATTTCCTCCATTTTCCATGGCCAGAACTTCCTTTTCTTTCCCTGAAGATTATTAATCAACAGTTGAATCGAATGAGTTTACCAGAGAAGATATTTTCATGAAGCAATGTTGTGGATATGCCTTGTGTCAAGGAGACTTACATTGATCTAAATTGATACTCCTCACAAAGCTAATGTGTACTCCCAACCTTCTATGACTTCCGCTGCATTCTAAACAACAAAAGGCCCCCATTGGCAAGGAGCCAGCAGGAGCACCGGGCGGTGGTACGATGAGGGACGCCCATCGTGGCTGGCGCTCGGGACAATCGCTGCAAACCTGATTTTCCGGTTTTAGCATCAAAGCCTTTAGGCTGTGTATGGTATAGCACAAGTAAGCAGTATAACGGTTTTAAATGAGCGAGTGGGCGGGGCAACATATTACTGTCACACAAAATAATGAGGTGAGGAACTCACCGACGCTTGAATTCTGCTTGAGACATCGTGATGATGAGAATAATAGAGAGTCTACGTTCATCAAATCACGTCCAATCCGTCTCACTTATGCCGTCAAGCTGCTCTAAGCTTTTGTAAGAGAGCGTCATTGTACCGGCGCGCGCCTGTGTTGGGAGTTGGGAGAGACCGAAACGCGAAACGGGTCTCCATCTCTCGTAACTGAATTGGCACCCACAAAATCAGCCAAAAATATTCCAGAGCTAACTTACAACTCATAATAGCTGTTCGAATCTTCCCGTAGCCCATAGCGTCGAGGTTTATCGTAGCGGAATAGGACCAGCACCATGAATAATAACTTGGTCACCCTCTACCGATGTGACGTTTGCCAAACAGCCAGCTTCCCCACGATGGAGGAAGCGATCGCACACGAGAATCAATGTGGCCGCGCTTCTCCGCCCCCGCCACCCCCTCCACAACAACACATCATTAACACGAATCCACCTAAACCTGCAAATGGAAATACTACCCTACGTGTCAAATACTTCAAGTGCTCCAACTGCAAAATTCTCTTCACCGACAGAGTCAAGGCACGTGCTCACGAATCTACATGTACCGAACCCGTGTGGTTCAGTTGTCGGGTTTGCAAAGTCATGAGATTTTCCAAAGCGCATACACTGATAGAGCATGAGCGAGTTTGCAAGGGTCCTGTCCCTTTAACACGAAAAGATTTACCGTTGGCAGAAGAAATTTTGAAAAACAATAGAGGTACTGGTGTTGAGTCGGATGACTCCTCTGTTGAAATTATTGAGCCGCCCATCAAAAATATTTCTACGGTGCCAAATCCATTAGATGTCTCCGCCCCCCCCCAAAGCATGAAGGTGAAGAGGGATGACTCCTCTGTGGAGATTATTGAATCGCCCAGACACACTGCTGCATCATTTCCGCCATCAGCTCAACCTACAACTGCAGGTAATGGAAGCAAAGTACAAGATACGCATCCAAACCTTTTCAAACGATCACAATACTACACCTGCTGGACGTGTGATGTGTGCAAAGTTGCTCAATTTAAAACATTTAAGGAGGCTGAGGAACATGAAAATCAGTGCATGATTGAACTGGAGAAGAAGATGAAGAGCAACACCCCTCCGAAGAAAACCAATAGAGAAGCTGAGTATCTCAGTGATTCACGTCAATCATCAAAGAATGAGGATGTCGTACTCTTCTCCCCCTTCGTCCAAGGTGTTTCTGATTCAGCCGACTTTGAAAACCTTTCCAACTGTCACGCTGCCATTCTACAGTCGGTAAAGCTCCTGCATCACCCCTTCAACGGTTCCGTCGCCCTTCAGTGTCAATATTGCAATGAAAGATTGTCTTCTACTTGGACATTAAAGAAAATGACTGAAATGCTCCCCGTTCAGGTTTGCAATCATATTCTCGAATGCCAAAATGCACCTACCGAAGTTGTGAATTCAATGCAACTTCACATTACAAATATACTGCAAAAATCATCTGAGATTGTGGGCGAATTATCGCTCGGGAGTTTCTTGGAGTCATTTTTGGTCGCCAACGGTATAGTTGAAGGCGCCATCAAAAGAGAAACGCGATTGCTTGTGTTGCCAGATGACAAGTTCAGGAAAATTACTGGGTTTGAGACAAGTAAACGTGGAAGACAAGCGTCTTCGAGGACGGCACTTATCGGTTCAAAGAAGGGGAAGAGACAAGAAGGCTCTTCTGCCGAAAGCTCGCCTGCGAAACGTACGAAAGTACAATCGCTCCATGAAGAAATCAAAGTTGGTGACATGGACTGTCAGGTGCACTATGATGAAGGACGGTCGATGTACGTGGCGCCTCTCGATGGACTACCACTACTTACTTCGCTTCTCGAGAAGGAAGCAAAGTATCTTCATCCCTCTCAGAAAGTTCTCCTTGCCCAGCTTGAGATATTCAAGTTATCCCCCAAGATGATGAAACATGCTGACATTGGTTCTTTAGGGTTACGCTGTCAGAACTGTGTTACTGAGAAGAATGGCTGTTGCTTCATGAAGCTTACTTCTGTCAACAATCTTGCACGTGACCTACTTCTGTTTGGGAAAGAGCATGTTGTCAGATGTATTACAAAGCAAAAAGTAACGAAGCAAATTCATGATGCATTGGCTGGAGGGGACGTCGAGTTGACCACGTACTGTACGTTGATTGCGAATCTGTATGGTTTGGAAGAGAAAACGGTTAATGGGAAAACGCAGGTAATTTTCGGATACAGCCCAACAATTCCTCCTGGATACAGTCGCCCGATGGACATTGATGTACGATCAATACTTCAAGCTGCAGAAATTGTCCGTAAGGCTGCAAAAGATGTTGCTAAATTCAAGGCAACTCAGAAACCAGCACAGGATGAGTTGAAAGCACCAGCAGTTGCGCCAGTACCAAATTGAGCACTGCTTAGTCCTCCGTCTGTTCTAAACATTTCTGCAGATACGTTATAACAATGGAATCTTCATTGAAATAATTTTCACATTTTTGTCTTCACCTACAGCTAAATAATGTCACCTGCAGCTAAATAATGTCACCTGTGTTTTTGCCTTCACTTTTCATTTTGGATTCTGGCGCATATAGCCCAACAACAAGCAGCAGCTATATCAATACGGTCCATGTTAAGTAAAACGTGTACTTTAATTTGGAAAATATCACATGGTCAACGCGGGATAATTTCAACTCCAACATCAACGCTTGAGGATAACATATTATAATCTCGACAAATCTTCCACTTACATAAGAGGAGCATGTCCAGTCGAACCATATTTCTCAATATATTCTTTTTGTTTGCTCGCAAGAGCTCTTGCCAAGGGAGAGCGCTCTGCTGCCAATTGTCCCCACGAGGATCCTCCCAAAGATACTGCTCCCTGTACTGGAGTTGGTGCCACTGCTGCTGCCACTGGTGTTGATGCTGCAGGAGCAGCAGCAGCTGCTGCTGCCACGGGAGTTGGTGCTGCTTTTGGTGTTGCTACTGCTTCCACTACAGGTACTGGAGTAGTCGTAACAACTTCCTCCACTACCGGAGCAAGCACCGAAGCCTCCGTGGCCGATGTATTCGGAGCACTCCCGGCAACAAAGTCCTTAAATGCTGCAACATCCCCCTCCTCTTCCACGGTAACCATAATCGGTACACCCACCGCCACTTCTCCCGATCCAGCCGGGACAATAATTTTCCCCACAACCCCATCATCCTGCGCTTCAAAGTCAATTGTTGCTTTATCAGTCTCAATAACGGCAAGAGAATCTCCAGCCGAGAATGATTGTCCCTCGGAAACATTCCATTTGGATATGGTGCCGGCCTCCATGGTTGGTGATAGGGCAGGCATACCAACAACAATGTGGTAGGGTAAATCTACCGCAGGAGTTGGTGCTGGTGGTGCTGCTGTGGGAGGAAGTGGTGATGCAGTCGACTCGGCAGTAGCAGTGGAGGCACTAGCCGATGATGATGGTGCCACAAAGTCGGTAAACGAAGCCACATCCTCCACCTCCTCCACAGTGACCATAATCGGTACACCACAATCCACCTCCCCCCCTCCCTCTTGGACTAAAATTTTTGCCACCACGCCATCATCCTGCGCTTCAAAGTCAATCGTGGCCTTGTCAGTTTCAATCACGGCAAGAGAATCCCCAGCCGAGAATGAGTCGCCCACCGATACGTTCCATTTGGAAATCGATCCGGATGTCATGGTGGGTGAGAGGGCGGGCATACCAACGACAATGTGGTAGGGCAGGTCCGAAGAAGTGGATGAAATCCATCGCTGCTGATGTAGAGTTGGCGGCAAGGACGATGACTTTGTAATTTGGTTGTCTAGAACTATCGATGATTGCTGCTGCTGACGCTGTATAATAATATTATCATGATGTGATGAGCTCGTCCATAATGACGATGAAACGAAGCAACGTCGAGAAGAGCCCACGGCGGCGGCGGCGGCGACGACGACTCCTCTTTGTCTAGAGGTACGACGACATGTGCTGCTGAGAAGGAGGCGGCGGCTGATGGTGGATGATATCATGGTGATAAGGCTTGATAAGTCAACGCAACACTGACCTTTAGACCGATGATAGAGTGCTAATAGATATTATGGCGAGGACAAAGATTTGATTGCGGAAGAATAGTGATGGTCGGCACCAAAATAATGTGTAAAAATGCATGTCCGCACGAAAGGCGAGAAGAGAGAAGAAACCGAGTCTCTGACGCTGATAATATGAAAAGAGATTGTGCCGTGCCATATAATATTATATCATAGCAGATTGAAAGAATGATTGACGTTGCAATCATCGGCGCAGGATCAGCTGGTCTAGTTACCGCAAGGCATTTGATCAGTGCTGGATTACGCCCAGTTCTATTTGAGGCTGCCAAGACCATTGGTGGAGCATGGACGCCAGCATCATCATCGTCGTCGTCATCACATCCGGATGTCCATCACCCACCGTTATCACAAGATCATCATCATCCAGCTAGCAAAATGTGGAATGGGATGAGAACGAATCTATCCAAATACACTTGTCAATTCACAGACTTCCCTTGGCCAGATTCTTCGACAAGCACGTTCCCAACAGTCCAAGAGATGCATGACTATCTGCAAAGTTATGCAGATACATTCCTTCATGACAATCCAGCTTCTTGTGAGTTTCTAATGCAATGTCGGGTTACAAATATTGAACAACTCAACAAAGGCAACACAGCAGCAGCAGCAGCAGCACCGCTTGTCCCAGATAACGAACAAGCGAATTATAAAGTAGAATGGATTGATGTCGACCAAACAACACACTGTCGTGACTTTGGGGGGGTGATAGTTGCAAGTGGCTTCTTTCATACTCCATGTATGCCTTCCTTCCTAAAAGACTACACGAATACGAAGAAGAATGAGTCTTCCACTACTGGTAATAATAGACGACCTCCGCAGATAATCCATTCTTCTCAATATCGAACGCATCACAATTTCAAAACCAAAAACGTTGCTGTAATTGGAGGATCATTTAGCTCATTAGAAATAGCAGCGGATGTTTCCAAGTCTGCAGCTCGTGTAGTCAACATATTACCTTCCATTCCATGGGTTATACCTCGTTGGATTTATAAATTTCATCCATCATTGCTACTATCATCATCAGAATCAGAATCAATGGTTGGAAATAATGACAAAAACAAACAAACCATTACTATACTTCCATCAGATTTGCAATTGTATCAACGAAAACAACCCTTCCAAGGTGAAGTTACAGAACTTACACCAGAAATGTGTCGAGAACGACATCAATACGTTCAGTCTCTCGTTGGACGTAAGCAACGTAGTTCCCCGATGGGCGAACCAACGAATTGGGATGAACCTACAATAATTGCCATAAGTGATGAATATGTCGATCTTGTAAATGAGGAGAAGATACATGTAATTCAAGGCCGGTTGGTTGGGATAGATGATGACGGCAGGTTACAAATAGATACCCCCTGCGACGAAACAACAGACGATCATCTACTCACTGATATTGACGTGGTGATTTGTGCAACGGGTTATTGTCCAAACCTGCACAGTTTTCTCTCGTCCGCAATTCTTTCTACGCTTGACTACGACAAAGAAGATAAATTCAGTCCATTGACACTTGCATATGATACGTTACACCCATCATTACCCAACTTGGCATTTTGCGGACTGTACAAGGGTCCATACCTTGGTGTTATGGACCTACAAGCGCGATTAGCTGCAACGTTGATGAGTGGCTCTATTTCTATTGACGAGGAGGCATACAAGGTAGCCTTAAAGACAAGCGAAACTATCCGAAAGTCCAGTCCTCGTCAACAATTTCCTCACTTTTATCCCGATTTAATGGATACACTTGCTCAAGTATTGAATCAGGGTGACTCGTCAGAATGTGAAGGTAACTTCGGAATTGTTGTCCCACCATTGTATCAGAAGGATGAAAGTCTCAGAGAGAAGTGCCGCCTGGACCTTGAACGAGAAATCAAGCGTGGTCAAGATGGTAGTCGAATGCCAAAGCTCGTTTTGAATTCAATCCTTGGAAGCTGGTCTTATGATAGAAAGATTGTGCATTTGCAGACTGGGAAACAAGAACACGTGTCTGGTACTGTAAAGTACTCCAAATATTGGACAAGGGATTGTGACGGAGAAGATGGTGACAATAAGGCTACGCCCTCAATGGTTGAAAACCCAGTCCTCTACCGCGAAGATGGCGTGTATGAATTCTCCCCTACGCAAAAGTTTGACGTCTTTAGAGAATATGAATACGAAGTCAAGGATGACGCATTAGAGATTTACTTTGTGGAAGGTGGCAAAAGAGCTCACATGTTTCTAAGCCTCAAATTCGTACCAACTGTAGAAGAAGGTGATGGACAATGGGTAAAAGCAACATCTGATCATCTGTGCATAAAAGACTTGTATTCAGCGACGTTTCGCGTCAAATTGAATGGTCTCTCAGCAAGCGAAATTATCATCAAATATCGAGTAAAAGGTCCAGCTAAGGACTATGAGTCAACAACCATATTGACACCTAAGGTAGCAGCAGCAACTGATTATTAATATTGAGACAGCAAAGAATATGTAGACACCTACAAAAACTAACTTATGAATTATGCTTCAATTCATACTTTCTATTTGTACAATTGAGTTCTGGCATGGCATACTTCTTTTACACGAGAGGACGGGTTGTCGAACCATACGTTGCGACATCTTTACTCCCGTCTAATTCATCAGTACTGGTACCTCCCATCTCAGAGTAGGGTGTGACAACAGTTGTCTCGTCATACTTATTTACCGTGGGCAACTCATTCTCCTCGTGAGCTCCTTCTTGATGTCCACTTGCCTTGAGATAGGAATCTGTGATCCAAAAGTATATAATATTCAGAACTCCAGGGAAGAATATCATGACAAACAAGAGTTCAAACCGGATGTTGGATTGAAGAGGAGCGAATAAGATAGCACCAATGTATGCTAACGGAGCTGATGTTAACCACATAACGACACAAATGATCACCTTGACAAGTGTCAGTATGATAACCCAAGCAATCATTTGCATTGCCCAGTGAAATAGCCCCTCTCTTCCAACATACACACCTGAATTTTTGAGAGAGGTCCAATTGAAGTAGGTGGCGATTTTTTCCAGCCAGTCTAAAAATACAATAGTAATTACCAGCCCCAAGGTTGTATCAATGACATAATTAATGGCATACCAGGCACACTCATCATCCAGCGTTTGCCCCCCAATCACGTTGCCCGCAATGATGGCTGATATTATCATGTTCAAAACATGTGCATAACAAGCTCCAAACGCTTGCTTGGACACATCTAAGAACCACGTGAGGAACTTCCGCCTCGGTTTCTCTTGTAGACGTTTCACCCATAATGAAGCGAGAGCAAATGCTGCTAGTAGAGCCTGTACAAAGGAGGTGAAGGCGTCTTCTGTCGAATAAATTTGACACACTGGAGCTACCTCTTCTGGTTCTGTGTAATAATCGTCATTCGCCATGATAATGGTGCTCCTCTTTGTATTTGATGTACAGCCTTGTTGGAAGGGGTTACTTGATCAAATCCGCTTTCTCTACACTATGCAGGTAAATATTGAGATATAGAGAATGTTATCGGATTGATTTCCCCTACAACACCAATGGAGGGATGTGAAATGTTGCCACTATGTACTTATTAGCAACATCGGCTCTCCGAGGCGCGGCTCCGTAAATATGATCAGATCTTGTATGTAGTTGCCTGCGTTGGCTGTTTCGCGAAATCGATAACCGGTACAAAAATCGTAAAGCACAACGCTCGAATCTGGTGGATCTCGAAAAGGAATTTCTTTCTTTTCCATCCACTGAATCGCACTTCAGCATCAGCATCGACCAAATTCCTCATGGAATAAGATGAACTTCTTGATTGAGCGTTGTTTGAAAATTATTACTTTATATGATATATTAGACACGAACCATACTTTTGTGTTTCTTGATTGAGTAATAATACCGTACAGTTGAAACTTGCATGCAACGATGACAAGCACTGTACACATCAGCACACAAAATACAAATTCTTTCTTAGCTTCCTACAAATAGAACCAAATTTTTGTACTTCATTTCAAATTATGGAATGTAACATACAAAATCTGAGTTATCAGTGAAGGTGATATTATTATGTTACATGATGTGTGCTTGACGACAAATCTATTATTTTCTTCCCAGCCAAAATTGACTTAGTTCATTGAGGCAATTTCAGCCTTGAGGTTCTCAGCACTCATTCCAAGTTCCTTCATGACAATATCTCCAGGAGCGGAGAATCCGAATCTGTCAACACCAACAACCTTGGAGGCATACTTGTACCAGGGGGCGGTGACGGCGGCTTCCATGGCGATTCTCTTGGTGACGGTGGAAGGAAGGACAGATTCCTTGTAGTCGTCAGATTGACGCTCGAAGGCCTCAACGCAGGGCATGGAGACAACTCGGGCACCGGGCATATCAGCGGCGGCCGCAAGGGCATGTTGGACCTCAGATCCGGTAGCAATGATGATCAAGTCAAGGGCGGCAGTTTCCTTCTTGGCAACGTAAGCTCCCTTCATGGCACCGGCACGACGCTCAGCAGCGGGCATGGCAGTGTTCTGGTTAAGGTTCTGACGAGACAAGATAAGAGCGGTGGGTCCCTCTTTGCGGGTAACGGAGGAGACGTAAGCAGCAACAGTCTCTTCGGCATCAGCAGGACGGTAGACATCAAGGTTGGGGATCACACGAAGACCGGGAACAGTCTCAACAGGTTGGTGGGTAGGACCATCCTCACCAACACCGATGGAGTCGTGGGTAAGAATGTATGACACACGGTTGAGCTCAGCAAGGGAGGCAACACGGATGGTAGGGCGCATGTAGTCAACGAAGACAAGGAAAGTAGATCCAGAGGCCTTGAAGATACCGTGGTAGGCGATTCCGTTAAGAATGGCACCCATGGCGTGTTCACGGATTCCGAAGTACAAGTTCTTTCCAGCGTAGGACTTATCGAAACCAGCACCGAAGTTTCCTCCGTCGTTAATGTAGTTACGGGTAGATCCGTGAAGATCGGCGGATCCAGAGATGTAGTTGGGAACAAGCTTGGCAATCTCTTGGATAACCTTGAAACCAGACACACGGGTGGCCTCAGCAGCATCACCCATCTCAGGGATGGCAGCAAGCATGTCCTCAGCGGGCATGGTGTTGTCAGCAACAGCATCCTCAAGCTCCTTGGCCATGGCGGGGTTGGCCTCCTTCCATGCAGCGTAAGTAGATTGCCACTCATCGTAGATCTTAGCATTCTTCGCCTGGACACCAGCGAAGAAATCACGAGTTCCCTCAGAAACAAACCACTTCTCCTCAGGAAGGCCGATGGAAGCACGGGCCTTATCAACGTATGGAACACCGGCCTCTCCGTGAGCAGCGTTGGTTCCCTCAGTCTCCTCCATTCCCTTTCCGATAATGGTGTTGCACTTAATGAATTTGGGCTTTCCGTTGTCGGAGGCCTTTGCAGCAGCGATGGTCTCTTCAACAACAGCAAGATCGTGTCCATCAATTTCGTAAGTCTCAAATCCGTAAGCCTGGTAACGCTTAATGATATCCTCAGATTGGGTGTATTCAGCCATCTTGTCAAGAGTGACTTCGTTGGAGTCGTAAAGGATGATCAAGTTGTCAAGCTTCTCGTGGGCGGCAAATTGGGCAGCCTCGGCGGAGATACCCTCTTGGAAGCATCCATCACCAGCAAGAGCGAAGACGTGGTGTCCAAAGATCTTGTGTTCATCTGTGTTGTACCTGGCGGCAGCCATCTTCTCGGAAACAGCGAAACCAACAGCGTTGGAAACACCAGCTCCAAGAGGACCAGTGGTGCACTCAATTCCGGGGGTGTTGTGCTCACTGTTGGGGAATTCAGGGTGACCAGGGGTCATGGAGTGGTGTTGACGGAAGTTCTTCAATTCCTCGATGGAGAGATCGAAGCCGGCGAGGTTGAGCCAGGAGTAAAGGAACATAGATCCGTGTCCAGCAGAGAGGATGAAACGATCACGGTTGATCCATTGGGTGTCCTTGGGGTTGTATTGCATCTATTGTGACAGAGAGGAGGCAATGTTATTATTAGAAACACGCAATAGTGAATATTGAAGCAACTAATTTTGTTGCATTGCTCTCACCTGAGATCCGTAAAGAACGGCTCCGATTTCAGCACATCCAAGAGGAAGTCCCATGTGTCCAGAGTGGGCGGCAGCAATGGAGTCCATTGCAAGACCACGGGCTTCATTGGCGGCGGTAGCAAGAGCGGCCTTAGTGTCAACCTCAGTGGCAGCATCGGCCATCTTGAGTGGAGCGGCCTGTTGTTGGAGATTTTTCAGAAAGAACACATACGTGGCGGTGAGCATAAGTTAGAGGAAAGCAATATCAAGTTTGATTGATTAGAGATTGTCTTCATCTTTGACATAAGAAATAGTACGATGCAACCAATCCATTCCAATCTGAACGTGAGGGGATGACGGAACAGCGTTTCTATAGACAACATTTTTGATCTTCATGCAACATGGTAGTTCGTAACTCACACGCATGACACTGCGGGGGGCAGCAACGGTGGAGAAACCTTCAACACCGGCGGCGAGTGCCGTAGCGGCAATAGCGAGCATGGAGAACTTCATCTTGTTGGTGGTTTTGGTAGTATCTTAATGAAGACTACGAGCTGATATTGTGTGAATGAGGAAGCGAATCCGATGTCAATGGGTGTGAGGACCATGAGAGGAGGAACACGCACTTGGATTGCCCAGTAGCCTTCCTTGGCGGTTTTTTGCGCCGGATACGTCAGTGTGTTTGAGCTCAGCACCTATCACGTGTTCTTTCAATAAGTACCGTAGCTGTTGGACTATCTACATAAAATATGTAAGAGTTACCTACTACACAATAAAAGGAGTTACATAGGAGGTACATAGGAGGTAGAGTACAATAAGTAAAACATCCTACCAGGTAGAAGTATCTACTCTAACTTTAAATTGTAAAAAATGGCCGCGTAAGTAACAGGGTATTTTTGGACCCACATCTTTGTAATTTTTCTCTTCCACAATGGTTCAATCCAGTCCTGGTGAGCTTTCTTTTTGCTCTGTATTTCGATAATTACGTAACACACACAACATCCTTTCAGTGTTATCGATTGGTAGTTATGTGTTAAATTCTATGTTCAATCAATGCAACTTTGTTGTTAATGAATGCTATGATTAAAATGCATTAAGATTGTCGAATAAAATATAGTAATTACCCATAAACATCCAGTTGAAATTAACTTCTGTCAACGTCAACGTCCATTGGCACTGTCTCTGACGTTCGCTGTGCGTCTGCGCCAGCTTTACTTGCACTGTTTGGGACTTCAGATGAGGCTGTTTCTGTCATTTCCGCATCAGGAGGAGCAGTGGGCGTTTTGACATCAGATTGTAGAACTAAATTCCTATTGGCTTCGTTGACAAGACTTTGAACAGAAACACCACTTGCTCCTGCTGGGTGATAATGTCCATTGCTCAGAACCACTGAATCCATAGTCGCTATAGCAAGTGCACTTGTGGCACTTTTTGATTGCTCTTTCGCGAAGTCTTGGCTCTTGTTGGAGGGCAACGAGTTATTCATCTGCGATGGCAATTTCGTCGATGCTGCAACAGTCACAGATGCAATCTTTCCAGCTTGGCGATTAGCATCTTGACTGAGAGAAGGTGGCAAGCTCGCCACTGACGCAACCGGCAACTCATTGTTGCTCGTCCCCTGAGTACAGGTCCCTTGATAGTTACCAACGAGCTTCTTTTTCGGTGGCAGACCACTCGCGGCAATCTTAGCGTTGCTTTTTAACGCAGTTGCTGGTACAGGAAGAGACTGATTCACAGTTGTTGGTGCAGGAAGAGACTGGTTCACGGCCTTGGGACCAGTAACACCATTACGGTTGATCGATATTGCACCGGAGGCTGCTGTCGCTACAGTACGGTTGCTCGGCAGTGCATGTTGAGCTGCTACCACAAGATGATATCGATTCACAGGGGGGGCGACAAAATCTTCACCGTCTGAGTCGGACTCCTTCCCAAAAGCCTCAATGGCCTTTTGGCTACCTCTCAATCCAAATGGCGGCCACAGAGATATGGGGCTCGGAGCATGAGGTGATACATCTTCAATATGTTTGACTTCGGGCGCTGGTTCTGTTGTTTGCACTTCTTTGCTCTCAACAATTGCCTTGTGCTCAGCTGCGATCGACTCACGGACACTCTCAGAAACTTTCGTGGAGCATGTTGGGCAAACCCATTTCGTAAGAGCCTCGCCAGCTTCTTTATTAACGTTCATGCATGATCCATGAAACCATTTGTCACAATTATCGCAACCAAGCATGAAGCTCCCATCACTTGGGCCTCCGCAAATGCAGTACCTCGAGCCACCGTCTTGAATGGTGTGCCAAAGTCGTGCTTGTTCGGGCATGGTAAGAGGTATTTGCCTCGCGGTCGCCATGATCTCATTCAATGAATTTAAGTCATAGCTGTCCGTTCCCCCAGCGACACCCGCGAGCGCTTTCTGTGCTTTTGATTGCCAAATCTGTGCTCTTGAAGACATTGAGCGAAGCATCCTAACACACTTCGATTCTGGTAGTTTGAAGTAAGCACCTTCGCTGTGTGAGATTAGGTGCCTTATTTCTTCCACTTTTGGTTTCCGTGCAAGTGCCTCCAACGCAGTCAAACACCAACAAAGAATCTTTAATGAATTCAGAACGGTATCGACGTCAAGAATATCAATAATACCTAGCGTCTCGGCGTAAGTTTTGGCTTTCTCCATCGGAGCAGACATGAATTCACTTCTCGGCCTGCTTGAATCTGCTTCTTCCATTGTAGCTGGTGCTAAAATCTCTTTTTTGATCATTCTGCACCACTTTTTCAAGTTCGAAGACAGTGCATTTTCCGTGGCTTCTCTATTCTTCCGTTCGATCAACTCTGCTCTATAGCCCTCGATCCTCTTCGCGATAACGTCGGCAGAAGATTGAGCTTTTTGGATCTTCTCGAGTAAAGCGGTTTCTTCCTTTGAAAGACCAGTTGTTTTTACGACTCCAAACTGCGCTGCTGCTGCATCAGCTTGCGAACCGTTGATGCGCTGCTGCAGAAATTTCATCTCGACTTTATACTTCTCCATTGTCTCCTTATGTTTTCCGTAATCTTTGTCGGCTTGCCTGGTTTTCCTCCCATATCTTTGATCATCTGCTGTGCGAGCTTTGACAAGCCCCGTAGCACTAGACCATTTGCGGACAACTGCAGCAAGAGTCGAGACGTTGTCGTTGTATACTCTCACAGTGTTGCAACGAACACAAACATACTTGTCAAACTTTTCAGCTTGACCCTCAGAAATACCGACGCAAGATCCATGGTACCACTCTTCACAACTATCACAACCAATCATAAAACCCTCGTACGGCTGTCGGCAGATACAGTATCCACACATAGTTTGATTTAGCTTCTCAAACTCCTCGTCGGCTGTCACAAGAAAGTTGTTGTGCTCATTGATCAACTCTGTTATGCTTGTGGCAGCAATCTGACCATCATCGCCCCCAGTGCTTTTCTTCACTTTAAGGAGCCAACTTCTAGTAGCTTTTAGTGCACTGCGAATCGTCTTGTACTCCTCACAAGTGATATTGAGCTTGTCGCCAGCGCTGGTGACATCTTTTGCATCTTCAATGGGAATCTTTTCTCCAGAATCAAGGAATTCTTTTGCAACTTTGAGCCACTCTTGGGCATCCTTCGCTCTTTTTCTAACACGAGAGACAACATCAGAAGTTGACGGGTAGCTGGCACTCTGTTGCTCTAACTCATTCAAAGTGCTGATGGGGACCTTCTTGTCAGAAGAAGAAATAATTTGATCGGCGTTCTCACACCAATCAAGAAACTTGTCTCGTTTTCTTTGCAATTCTATCAGCCGCTCGATATCGTCCTTCACAACGGCAGCATAACTTTCTCTTAAATCATAAATCAATGTTGCGTCTTCTGCTATTTCTTTCATTCTACTGAACTTGATGAGTTTTTGACCACTTTGAATAGTTTTGTCGAGCTTGGTGAAGTTTCTCTTGTCAAATACTTCTGCAGCACTATCCATCATCTTGAAGGCCCGGGTAAACCAGGAGATCACTTCATTTAATTCTTCGGCGATATTTCCCTCTGGTGTTTCAATCGTCATTGATTTGACGCTCTTTATGAAGTTAGAGACGAGAGTAAATGTAGTTTTGGGACCGTTTCCGATAAGTGTAGAATCACCAACGGACGAGTCTGTGACATTGCTGTCACTTTGGAGCTCAACATTTGGAACCGTTTGCGCAGTTTCAGGTTTGCTCTCACCGTTGGACGTTGGAGCAGCAACGCTAGAGTCAGTGGTAGATCTGTCATTTCGAAAGTCATTAAATGCTGATATGATGTCTCTAAGATTCTTTCGAGCCTGGATCCTCCAGGATTCTACTGTCTTTTGAACAGTAATTAAACGATCAACGTCAGATGTTATGTCGACAAGTATTGTAGGAGCCTCGTCGAGCAGGTCTGCGATTTCCTCCAGGGAGTGCTTCTCTTTCCCACCTTTCTTTGGAGCGTCGTCGGAGGGGGCAATCGCACACGCCTTTTCTACCCATTCCTGTGCCTTCTCGAGAATGTTTCTCATTTCAACCACTTCAGATAGGTCGAACGGAATATCTGAATCAGCATCAGACACTGCTTCGTCTAAGTCGTCGATATTCAGCATTTCGATCGATTCAACTGAAGAAACACCAGGGGGCACAAAGCTGCATTCAATGCCACACCGCTTCACTAGTGCATAGTATTTATTAATCCATGCCTCTGCTTGGGAATAAATCCTGTTCATTCTTGTGGCAGGGTTTCCTAGGTTCAATGGTATTTTGTTAACCTCTTCTGCGATCGCATGCAACTTCGATATCGACAAGCGTAGCTTGCCTTTTTTCTTACTTCGATTGTCATAGCTGATAACATCGTCATACTGTCGAAAGAAGAGACAATACGTCGCCCTTAGATGGAAATCAATGAAACACAATGAATCCAAAAAGAAGATGCAAATAAATGCTCACCTTATCAAACCAAGTCTCAGCCATTTCTAGCATTTGCTTCAATTCCGACTCCCCGTCCAATAACCACTGCGATTTTTCTTCATCGCTGAACCAGAGACGATCACGAAGAGTAGACGCCCTATCAAGATGCTCTTCAACGTCATCAATCTTTCCACGTTTTTGAGGCACTCCTGTTTCGTCGGAGCTTTCCAGGTTCTCGGGAATCCAGGGTCTTGCTTTCATCGACCAATTCCTTGCATCGATTTCAATCTGCAATAATTTCATACAGTTCATGTCAACTGGAATCCGAGAACCCTGGGATAGAATATTAGTAAGCTGAGTTGCGCTATCACTGTCCTCGAGTGCATTTCGAAACCTCTTTAGCCACACAATGTTATCTTCGCTGCTTGGGACAATCTCACTAACACACATGATCCACTCTTGTGCTTGTTTAAGCCTTTTCTGCAGCTTTTCTAGCACATCGGAGACATTCAGCGGCAAACTTTCGCCAGTGGAGACAAGAGTTTCAAGCTCCTCCAGCGATATTGTAGTGCGTGCCGCAATAGACGCGCGATCCATCCATTCCTCTGCTTTCTTGTGGACGCCAGTGAGAGTAAGCAACTCAGGGAAAGCCAAGTCAACTTTGTTGGCTTCTTTGATGAGAGTCACAATGAATTTGATGTTCTGTGGGTCCTCTTGGTTGCGTGCTTCGTTCCACACAACAATACGTCGTCGTAAAACATGAGCTCTCTCAACGCGATGTTGTAGTCGTACAAGGCTTCTTGGACGCAATGTCAAATTCCTTCCCTTCGACAACAGTCTTTCAACCTTCTCCAATGTACATTTCTTCTCTGTGATTGTATCACCGCCAGCATCGTCGTCGGAAGCATCAGAGTCGGCACCACGATTGACATTGCTGTCCATTGTTTCCTCCCATAGAGTCGCTTCTTCAATTTGTCTCTTCACTGTATCCAATTCAGAGAGCGACACTGGACAGGATTGCTCAATTTCTTGAATAGACTTTTTCAAGTCTTCCAACTCTATTCCTTCCCCATCATCTTTTAGATGCTTCAATATTTTCGCAACACAATCCCTTCCAGTGTCAATCGCATCAATAATTGAATTCATTTTTTCAGACATCGTCCTAGCAGATGGGTCGCGCCGTCCAAAAGCTTCTTCGGGGGTCGGGAGAGCGTGTGCCTTTCCTACTAAATCAAGTAGATCAGAAAGAGATGGCTTTGATTCGCCATTGTTTGCAGCACCTCCAATTTTGCTCAACACGTCCGTCGTGTATGCTAAAAGAGACTTCCAAATAGTCTTTGCCTTTTCAATCTCATCTGTCGTCCAAACAATACTAATACTTCTTTTCCGTGGCTCTGACTTCATCTCTTCGTCTGATGCATCACTGTCATCACCAAAGCGCTTTATACGCCAAGGAAGCTCAGTTGAAAATAATTTACTTTCGGTTATGGATGCTGGGTCAAAATAATGATAGGTTGGATCCTTGTTAGACCGATAGTCACCAAGCATTGTTGCCTTTGCCTGATTAACTCTCCATCGCCATGATTCCGAAGAGAATGATGTCGCATCTGCATAAGCTTCCTTTTGTGCTTCCTTGCGCTTTTTCTTCAATTGTCGCCTCCTTTGGACGGCTGCCAATATTGAAAAGGAAAGAAATTGTGATGTGAGGAAAGAACGCAACATAAAACAAAACCACAAGCTACATTTTCAACAGTTCCTAAGGACATACCATATCCACGGTCAGAATTCACCATGATAGAAAACTTGGCCTTCTCTATGTCACCTCCATGATTTGCCTGAAGAAATGAAAGCATTCTTTCGTCGTCTTCCAACCCACACATTGGCAACAGTGTTTCTTCATGTTCTTGTTCTTGTTGTTGTGGCTGATTCAGTAATGTCTCTCCTGCAGCTGGCTTTGCTTCTATATTATCACCACCTCCATCAACATCTTCATCCTCTGTTTTGATGGGCGGAGTTGGGGCATTGCCACCATTATCCTCTTCTGCCTTTCGCTTTCTGCCCTTCTTCTTTCCAGCTGCCGATACTGAAGAAGATGCCGTCAGGGCAACCTGACCAAACTTCTTTTCAGCGGCATCATCCCAAATTTGATCAATAGACAACTCACCGCGTGGCTGAGGAGTTTGTAAGAAGATGTTACGGGTGAATGTAAGATAGTCATCGTGCAGATCATGATGATGTGCACCAGAAACAGGAGCAGGAGCAGCTTTCCGAATGTACGCCACCGGTCTATGCACACACAATCCACCCCGTGGGATCGTCCTTTTCCCATAATTACACTCAAACTGCTCCGCGGCCGCGTTGGCCATTTCCTCTGGACGTGCACCTAACATATCCAAATTGGTGTCCTGTTTGCCTGCAGTATCGGTAACGAGGGATGACCCACGGCTAATGTTACTCCCTCCTCTGCCACTGCCACCACCACCGCCACGGCCTCCTCCCCGACCGCCCCGACCACCTCTTCCTCTCCCTCCTCTACCGCCCCGTCCTCCAGAAGCACGACCGCTGCCGCTGCCCCTGCTGTAATTACTCGTTCGACTTCCCGATGTAGCACCCGCCTCAGAGGATTCTCCGTTGTTGTTATTATTATTATTATTTGCCCCTCTATCGTCTGCAGTATTCACTCCGTCTGTCTCGTCATCATTGTTGTTGCCATTGTTGTTACTGCCGCCGCCACCAAGTGGGACAAATTTGGGCACAGCACACTGAAACGCCGGCCCAATCTTTGGCTTGGTATATTTCGGAAAATGTCCAAAGCGGCCAGGACTGCCCCGTGGAATCGCACCGCCACCGCCGCCATCACCACCTGACCCTACTGGTCCATTATTACCATTACCAGAGAGTGATGCACGAAGATTATTATCATTGGCTCTCTCGTGCTTCGTATCGTCGTCGTTATTACTGTCGTCGTCGTTGTCGTCACGACGATTGGAGGAGAGCATTGGCGGCTTTTTCGGCTTCATTGTTTTTCTGATGCGCTGTTACTGTTTATATACTGGATCGGATATTTCTAGTGATTGAATTGAAAGAAAAGCAACTAATGTGTTTACAAACCAGCGTCTATCTCTCAATCTTCATTATGTGAATTAAAAGGCAGCTGGACGACTAGTCGCCAGCACGTTTTTCAAAACGTGTTACTAGATCCTACGTTGAAGGGACACGTTTACAAATCGACGACAATGAAACTATTTTCTCAATCTTCGCTGCTTGAAAAATTAATGCTGAATTGCGAATAGTGCCCGCCATGCCTGCCGCCAAGAAGTAATGAAATATCGATTTAGCGTAAAATAAAGCGTCAGCCAAATAGAAGAAGACACACATCATCATCGTTCTTCATGAGGTGGAAAAAGCAGCTTGTTGCATTTGCAATTGGTAACAATAACAGAAGAAGATTTGCCAACATAATGTCGTCGTCCAAACTGGGGACGTGGCGAAACGATGATGAGGTGATTCGACGCGTACTCAAGGAAACGAAAACGATTGCCTTGGTGGGTGCGTCGAAGAATACAGATCGGGCTTCGAATCATGTTATGTGTAAGTTTGTTTCATTGATATCACAATTTTGTATCATATATTATGTAGTATTAATTGCTATGGAGATGAAATCATCATCATCTATCAGCTCATCATCTTCTATCGTCACTTCCGTCAACATTCAACACGTAAACACATCATACACTCTGATACACTATCAACTTCACAGCGACAATGCAACACATGGGGTACAAAGTAATACCAATCAACCCCGGTTTGGCCAAGCAGAATGAAATCCTTCATGGAGAAAAGGTTTATCCAGATTTACAATCGGTGGCAGCAGAATATACAGTTGACATGGTAGACATATTTCGAGCATCGAATGCAGCAGGGCAATTTGTAGATGAGGCAATCGCTATTGGTGCGAAGAGCGTATGGCTTCAATCGGGTGTGGTGGATGAAGATGCAGGGAAACGAGCTTTGGATGCGAATTTGCTTGTGGTTATGGACACATGCCCATTGATGGAGGCTCCACGCATGGGTATTTCTGGACCAGATTGTGAAACGTCAGCTTTGTAATCTTACGTTGACTATCATGAGATAAAAGGCGGAGTCGTTTAAACTGAATTTGAGGCCCTTGTGCAGGCAATCACAATGCCAGGGAGTTTAAACGTCTTCATTCTCATTGCTCCTCATCAGAGACCCCAAGCTAAGCTAAAGAAAAAATGAACGATTCTGCCCATGTCTTGGCAATAAATCTTGACAGCAGCATACTCGAGTCAAACGAGGAGCTAAAACAATGGAAAGATGAGAGAATCAAATCTTTACGGACCCCTGAACTATCTTACGCTAATGAAACTAATGAAAAGAGGGATGAAACAGTTTGCAAGCCCTTAGTGCCAGATCTTGAGACACCGATTAAACCCACCGCACTGACAGAAGCCGTCAAGGAAAATGAAAACCTCAAGAGCAAACTACTATACGTCACTAAGGAGAATACAAGTCTCTTGCAAGAGATGAGTAATCTGAAAAAAAGACAAATGAAGTTGGAAAATGATCTGAGGGAGATTTCAGCTATGGAAAAGCTAGATGTCAGGAAGAAAGACAGTGTGTATGCCAAACTTGCAGCGACAGCTAAACGACAAACGAAGGAGATTGAGCATTTGAAAATGGATATACAGAGATTAAGAAGCAAATGTGGGCATGTTTCAAAAGATACCATGTTGTGTCGTGTGATTACTTAGTCTGACTCTACTATTACCATCAACATGACACTCTGTTGAAGTCCACATTGCTCTAATGTCAAGTCAAATTCTTCAAATGTTTTTGGAGGAAACGTTGATTTGATTGTGAACGGATCAAATAGCTCTTTCCATTCATTATGTTTCCTCTGTTCTGATTCATTGTCTCTTGTCTCTTCTGCTTGTTCGTCTTGATCTCGCTGCTTGTAATTCAAAATAACAAGTGTCAAATCATAGATCAGTCCTATAGAATGACATTTGGAAAATGTTGCCTGCACTCTCTTTCCAGACGGAAACATCAGTCGCACTTGGATCTTGTCGTCGTCACTGATTTCTACTTTTGCTTCGCTGTCGTGTTCAATGATTGGTATATGAACTGTGTGAATGCCTGCACGTAAAAGTCGATGAATACAACCTTGTATTGTTCTTGCCCTTTTACGACATCGTTCTGTTTCATTCGTAGCTTGAGTAAAACGTTCTTGATCTCGACGGAGTGATTCTTCGTACTCCAAGTTTTGCAAACGCAGCAGTTCTCTTCGCTCCGTCTCCTCCAGCTCATTAATTTGGGTGTGGGCCTGTAGTTGCTGTAAATTACCTTGGAGCATTAACTGTTCATGTTCTTCGCTAATAACTTTTCTACGCCTTTCATAGGCTTGATCTGCAATGTCATGTTGTAACGATTTGTACGGCAGTCTTTTCTTCTCTTTCTCTGCATGTTGTTTTTGTTGCTTTGCTATTTTTGCATTGATTTCATGCTGTTTCTGCTGTTGTGCTCGAACAAACCGTACCCTTTCTGTGTCGAGACATCGAATTTCTTGGCAAGTGCTGCTGCTAGTGCTTTTTTTGCTGGTGGAATCAGTTTGTTTGGCTGCTACCTTGATTTCGCTTTTCTCTTCTTCTTTCGGTTGCATATTTGTAGTATTATTTCGTTGAGATATTCGTTTCAACTGAAAATTGCTTGCTTGCTGCCATTCCTTTTGGTGCTTTATGTGTCTAAGGAAAAACCATGCCACCAAGCTGCAGAAAAAAAGTGTAAGTGATGCTACTGGTAGAAGCAAGTGCGAAATTCTTTCATGCATTATTTCGTCATTCTCCGGAAGATTATTTTGCCCAGTACTTCCGACACAAATATTGTCCTCGCCGCACAGCTGCTCTGAAGATGACGACGGTTCACCTTCTTCGTTCATCTTCGATCGACAGCAGCAAAGAAGCAACAACAAATAATGCAGAGGCTTGTGGCTGGTGCAAATAGAGGTTGTTATCTGTTGTTATACAGGTTTTCTATCTTTGGTGGCGCCTCTTGCAATGATGGCTGTTGCTCCCACGCCCCCGGCGGGGGTGCCCCCTACCAGGTCTCCAGCTCATCGTCTGTCCCCCCCAAAACGCGGAGAGTAGAGGGAAGCATGCGAAATGCGAATGACTTCATTTCAACCAAGGCGAAGAACATGGCCCGCGAAACACAACCAACCCCCCCATTAACAAACTTACAGTACGATAGTGCTCAGTAGAAGTTTCCCCTTAGTAGTACAGCAACAATAACGATATGTCGTCGTCCGCTCCTTCTTCATTATTTGAGCTCCAGCAGTCACTCAGCGAAGAGTGCACCACCATGTCATCTCCATCCACACAACAAATGATGAGACTTTGCAGCGAATCGACCACTCCGAGAACGAATCTCACAGCGAGAGTATTCAAACAATCAAACGCTAATTCTACTACAATGAATGGTGGTGGTGACGAGATAGAGAGAACTTTTTCTTATTCGTCGGTGGCCATGTTGGAAGCAGAGCGACGCGACCAATTACTACTGGAACCGCCAGCATGGAAACCGCCAGAGCAAGAAGAGATTGAATATACTGATGCATGGAATAGTGCATACGGCAGCTATCAAAGTCATTTCCTCCAACCATTTCACGCGAAGGACGACTCAACAATTGGATCAAACCAAACAAACAATAGTCTGTTCGCTCATACTTCGCACTCCAGCCGAGGAGGTCTTCGTCCGAGAGGATTCTCAATATGCTCAAATGGTGACAGCATTGAAATCTCATCACAGTCACATCTGCCTCCGCAGCCAAGCCATCGTAGATTCCCGTCTTTGCCGGGGTCGAGTAAACGACCGCAGCCTGGGCATCGTCGTCATCCATCGTTGCCTCAAAACATCTTCTCATCTCAACCTACTACGCAGCACCCACTGTTGCCTCCAACCATCGTCTCTACTCAGACGACTAACCAACGGAGACCCTATTCACCTTCCCACCATGAAGTTAATCATCAAACTAAGCCAAGAGACCAGGCCATGAAGCTTCTCCAATCTTCAACGCAACATGCACCTTATGAGATACACTCCAGTCACCATACTTCGCAGGTTCAAGCTGACGCTGCACTTGCGGGTTTGACAGGTACTTTCATTGATCTTTACGCAGTTGATAGGTCAGTTGACACAGCCGCTGCAATAATGCAGGCTACAAAAGAAGACGACAGAGAACGCAAAACAGCTCTTGGTACCATGCAAGACATACAATGTATCCTTGAACTATACAGGATTGACAAAATGGCCGATAGGTTCAAGGTTGATCTACAAATGCCTTTGTTCATGGAAGAGGAAGCATGGGTACATGATGTGTACAAGGACTTGAGAAGGATCGATATCGAAATGAAACTTTATTCAAGGAGAATGAATGCCACAGAAAGGAATGCAGCAGGGTTAGCAGTAGAAAAACGAAACGATGTCGAACAGCGGGAAGAGTCTCATTTTGATCTTAGTGATAGCGATGACGAGAGTTTATCAGGAGAAGAAATCTTTATGAAGGCAGAGTCCTTTCTTTCAGATGATGACCCCTATAATTTCTTTGATCCCCATGAAACCTCTGTGTTGCGATCAAACAAATGTCAGACTACTGAGATCTGCTCCTCAATTAACGATGATCTCCGTGATGTCATTGAGTTACTCAAGACTGACGTAGAAATCGATGGAGCTTCAAGGCGACATGCCGAAATGGAAATGCTCCGCCCTTTGATTGAGACTGACCAAGAAATGAATAAATTGAAGGAAAGTGCTGCCTTGCAGGAGTTGTGGACTGACGAGTTGAAGGCTTTGTATGCAGTAGACCTCGAAGTTGATCGGGCAAAGACAAGGGATACTTCAAAGCCGGCAGAAGCAGGCATGTCTGATATCACCAAGACAGAACGTCACGCGACCTCAAGCCAAGAAGTGAAGGAGGCACTAGCCCGACATATCCCTAATGTTTCTCAGCCTTGCTGCCCAACGTCCCCAGAGGTAATTAACGCGAATGTTTCATCTGCACCGCCTCCAGCACCCATGACCTCTCCAGAAACATCAAGACGCTCCATTTTTGCGCCTCAACAAAAGAATGAACCTGTGAAGCCAGCAGATTCTGCCCCGAAGAGATCCATTTTTTCACAGAAAGAAAAAGCCTCAGCCGTTAATGCACAGAGAGGGGGTGTGATGGTGCCGGGTGCAACAGTTGTACTCACCAAGGGAGGAGAAATGATTGACGACATCCCAATTGGAAAGGTGAGGTTCCCCGATTCCTGACTTCCTAGCGGTTGAATAGATTTTTATAAATGGAATAGGTAGATAACACAGCCGTGAAAGTAAATAGTAACAATGAAAATCTTAAAGGCGGTCATAATATTATGATGATCCAATCCTTGTACATTCCTTCCAACATAAATATCCTACGATACAACAACCCGCAAATGTCTTAATATCTACAAGCCCAAATGCTTAAGTCAGCATTTAGTTGTCACCCTCGCAAACGAAGGAGTTTTGAGACAAGATAAGAGCAACGATTAAACCTGGAATTGGGTACACATAATGAGATGGGAGAAAACCTTGTAAGAGACGGGCAGAACCAAAGGCAACACCCCTACTACACAATAACTTTCCACTTACCGTAAAGTCCCAAGGCCTCAGCGAAAATGAGAATCAAAATCATACCAACGAACAACTTCTCTTGTTGTCCAACGGCTCTGACACCCGCATCTCCGACAATTCCAATTGCCATACCGGCGGCAAGCCCTGAAAGACCACAACAAAGACCAGCGGCCAAATGCGCAAACCCAGTGTATAGCGAATATTGACTCAGACCGTTCTGAGGTGCCACAATAGATCCCTGGATAATGACGGCAACGATAAGACCATAAATACCCAAAACTCCTGCCATGACCACTGGAATGATGTTACGCATAACAAGACCGGGGTTCATAACTCCCATGGAGGAAATACCAACACCGGACTTGGCGGTTCCGTAGGCGGCACCAATATTGGCGAAGACAAGGGCAGCGGTAACTCCCATAAATCCAAAGAAGGGGGCAGATGCCGGGCAAGTTTCCATTTCGACACTCATGGTTGTTTATTTTGTGTTTTGTTCTTAATANTGTGTTGAGAGTACTGCGAAGAAACGGACAAGAGGAGGATTGATTTAGTCGTTAGTAACAATGAAGTAGGAGGCTAAGTGCCTAGAAATGCCGACGAAACGGAGACAGGTTGCTTACTGTTTATTATTGAGGGTTGGTTGCGCTACTTACGAGCCGTTTGAACAAGATTGTGGAAAATTCAGTGAAGTGCAGCGGCATTGCTTGTTGCTTGGAAGGAGGCTGATAAGCGATGATAAATTTCTCACATCATTTCTCTTTTCGCCTCCATTCTCGTGATTTTCATTCCTAATTACGTGTTCATTTCGTAAACGTGCCTCCTTTATGGAACGTTAGGACCTGAGGACTCCCCCCCCTGCAAGATTTGAGCATCGGCATTGCCACTCGCCACAACACAAACAACAGTAGGTAAGGGTCAACATGATGATGCTGTCGTCGTTGGATGTATTAAGACGGAATTCATCCGAGCACTATCTCTTTAGAACTGGTCTTTGGTGGAGCGGCTGAAATTTGCCTGTGGGCGATAAATGATTCTTTTTTCACATCATGTGCACGCCTACTTTATTTCGTTGGCTGCAGTCATTGAAGCGGGAACACAACTCAAACTCAAATCCCTAACGATTCGTGACGTTTCTTTGATGGATAGTCATCTCGCCAATGTTACCTTCAACTGGGCGATAATTAAAGAGGATTAGCGTCGATTTTGCTTACCGCCGTCATTTCATTTTGTCTTCGCCCCAATTAAAAATTCCAATGACTTACCCCTCATCCTTACCCTCCATCACCTTTGCAGACTAATTTATTAAGAACAAAACAC